>CAKAOI010026931.1:0-47218 GCA_916701655.1 Sebastiscus albofasciatus
CTTCCCATCTAATTCTTTGCAAATAAGCGTATTGATGTCAACCACATTCCTGCCAATGGCTTCACACCATCTACAGGTGGTGGTAACATGCCAAGAGACGCAGCAATGTGCCAACAAACATGGATGTAAACAAAAGGATATGATTTAGTAAGGTGGGAATCACCAGAGGCCCCACGAATACGATATTATCACGATACTGAAGTCACAATATATGATCTTATGATATGATTGCAGTTTTAAACATTTTGCGATAAGATATATTGCGATATATTATCTTTTTCGACTGCAAATTATGCAGTTTGTTAACATCTGTATTATCTAATGATTTTCTCTCTGTTCATCTTCACATATCTTGAGGTCAGTGGTCAAAGGACCCCTTTGAAAAAGGCCATGCCAGTTTTACACGCTAAAATGTTGCCTAACTTTGGAGCGTTATTTAGCGTTCTTTCCGACATGCGAACATGACATTCCTTAGGTTTTCTAGTTTCATATGATACCAGTATCTTTGCTCTAGCTTTAACGCTGAGCCTGCTACAACCTCTGAAAGGCTGAATAGCGGTCGTCAGATTGGTAAGAGGTTAATAGTTTATATCATAAAAGACTGATACTTGACGTCCCTGTATCGATACAATATTGCCTCTCAAAATACCGCGATACTATGCTTTATTGATTTTGTTTTATCCCCCACCCTTAGAAACACTGAATGTAAACTTTTGTTTGCTTACAAAAAAAAAGACACTGCACCTTTAAACGTGGAAAAAAATACAAATAAATAAGCGTTTAGTGATTTGATCTCCGGCCTCTCATACCAACCTCAAAACACAAAAACACACTATCACCTCCTTGAGATATAGTCTTCCTTCAGTGTCGCATACCTGATACCAGTTGTTTTTGTCGTGTCCTTGGAAGACTGAAATCTATCCACAACCTTTTCTATATAACTGTGGGTTTCAGTTGCTAGTCTAAACACTGCAAATACCAAACGCTATAAAACTACACACAGGTAGAAGAGCTTGATAAACATTAGAGGCTTGCTAATAGATCAGTTTTCTCTTATCTGCTGACAGTAATTGAATGCACGTCCGGAGAGTTGCTGCCTGAGGTGTATAGATATGAATATTTCTCTGGAGGGTCTCTGGTGAACTTTTCAACAAAGGAGACGAGTCTTTCACAGACTAGACCACAGCTCGGTCACCTGATAGATCTGTTCTGCTTATGTAAGCTGTGTGTTACATTATAAAGTCATAATTTATAGCTTGACACTCGGTCAGAGTGTGTGTGTGTTGGTTGTTTGGTGTGTGCGAAGGGACAGTGAGAAGGGAGATCGTGTTCATGTGGGAGGGGTGTGGTGATGGAAAAGTGGGCTAACTGGTCCGACATCCATCTGACTGTCTGTTGTTTATTTGTTCTTTATCTTTTGCTATATCTACGGTGTGTTTCGTCACATCTGCCAAGACAATGTAGAAAGAAATATGGCAGGAATTTACAACAGATGTGAATGTCAAAGAAGAACTGGGAGGAATTTTTTTGTTTTTTTGCAGAAGATGAATCGATTAGTCATTCAAAAGAAATGATTGTGCAACTATTTGGATATTAAATATAATCGTTTTAAGTTGTTTATCAGGAAAAAGGGCCAAATAGTCACTTGTTCCAGCTTCTCAAATGTGAGAATTTGCTGCTTTTTTTGTTTTTATATCACTGTAAACTGAATATTTTTGTGTTTTTGGCTGTAAACAAGCCATTTAAAGACATCGTTTTGTACTCCGGGAAATTGTAACAAGCCTTTAATTGAAATTTAATAGACAAAATGATTAGTTTATTAATGGAGAAAATAATCTGCAGATTAGTCAGTAGTGGAAATAATTATTAGTTGCAGCTCCAGACTGATCCACCACTGTGTTTTATTAGTTTTGTTTGTCTACACGGCAAGGAAATTTGTCACAGGTTGTTGTCTACACTACACTGCATTTTTCAGTCGTCCGTCTCATGCTTGTCTGACAGAACACATGCGCTCCTATTTCAATCAATACAGCCGTCTATACACTCAGACTGAGTGACGGCTTGTCCTTTACTCATGCTTTACACATGTAGCCGTGGCCCAAAGCAATTTCCTTATGTGTATTGGCCTCCAGCGCTGTCAAAATGCGGGTGACTTACAACTAGTAGTGCACCTGAACGCATCCTGTTTAGACACAGACACAAGACTAAAGCTGCTGTTCTAGCTCAACTGCTGCTTTTGCTACGCAGCATGTGCAGACATTGTGTGTCACAACCCAAACTCCTTCTCAGCCAATCCGCAGCACGACGAGTCTCAGGATGAAACAAGTGTGGTTACATGAGGCCAGGCAGGACTCTCCTGTTTGGCAGTTTCATAAGCAAACACTGTCATTTTATCACCTAATCTAATAAACTGCTCAGAAAGACATGCAGAGGAGGAAGATATTTCTCGCAGCTGCTGATTGTAACATATTATAACAAGACTTAAAATCATTTTTATGCAAAACTGGCAAAAAAAGTCACTGGTACAAGCTTTTTAATGTGAATACTTGGTAGTTTTCTGTGATAAATAACTGAATGCTTTTGGGTTTTGGACTGTTTGTCGCAGAAAAAGAGCAGTTTGATTATGTTACCATGCTCTGGTGCATTGTGATGGTCAATTTTCTCACAATTTTTTCAACATTTTATTGACCAAACAATTAATTAAAGGTCCAGTGTGTAGGATCTGGTGGTATCTAGCGGTGAGGTGAGGAGATTGCAACCAACTGAAGCCTCTCCCGTGTGCCGAGCGTGTTGGAGAGCTACGGTGGTCGACGCAATAACACAAATGTCCCTCTCTAGAGTCATTTGGAGTAGAGCCGGTGAGTAGAGTGTGTGTGTGTGTGTGTGTGTATGTGGGAAGTGAGTAGTGAAGCAAGAGAGTGTTAGAGCGGCGACGGGAGCGAGTAATGTTATCGACTCCGGCCCAAGCAGGAAAAGTTAACATTGATTGGTTCGTCCATTCTGGGCTACTGTAGAAACATGGCGGTGCAACATGGCAGACTCCGTTGAAGAAGACGCGCTCCGTATGTAGATATAAACGACTCATTCTAAGGTAACGAAAACACAATGATTCTTATTTTCAGGTGATTACACACTAAAGAAAACATAATTATTAATAATATATTCAATTTCTGCAAATAGTTCCCCCTAAATGTTACACACTGCTCCTTTAAGAGAATAATTAGCATATTAACGGATATTGAAAACAATCTTTAGTTGCAGCCCTAATGACATACATTAAAAAGCATATGGTACGGAGGAAAAAATAACATCTTGGAGTAGTGATTCCGACCAATTAGTGATCAGGATCAGCCAATTTTAATTACAGTAAATCAGTAATATCTGCTCTAAAAGCCGTGATTATGGCATCCGTATTGCTAACAATCTGTATGAAATGCTGAATTACCTTTCAGTTTATCAATATTTAAAATGCACTTCCTTGGTTGGTTAAACAGATCTTTATTTACTGAGATGCATCAATTAATTCTTAATGTCATCTGATTACAAATAATAATTCTTCATTTAATCTCAACATGCAGCCTTGTTCTTTCCTCCAGGTGCTAAATTAAACCTGATCAACCACCAATTCCACTTTATCAAGCCGAAACTGGCTTTTATCTCACATATGTGCTCATGAATGGAAAATAAAAATGGAAAACAAAGCATTCATTGACAGTATTTCCTTGTAGTCACCAGTGTGCTGAATTTCTCTGCTGAAAGAGAAGTGCAGCATTCGATAAGGCGGTCAATTTAGGCCCCTTATCTGCTCCTAGGCTTTTAAAATCCAGCTGAAATGTCAATACACGATTTTAAAGTCTGTGTAATGACAAGAAAACGGCGCTGTCTCACCCGCTGCTTTATCCAGCTTTTAATAACCTGCATGTACAGTAGATGAGATAACCTTCCACACCTGATAACGCTTTGCATAAAAGTGCTCGAGCTATTCATCAGAGTGACGAGTAACTTTCTCAATCGCGGCTCGCACAAGGAAACGCCGTCAAGTATCTGTTATTAAACAGAAGGAAAGGAAATCAGTTCGGAATAAGACTTTTTTGATTTGAGTGTTGGACACGTGCTTGACGAACTGACCTTGAGCTGTCTGATTTGAATAAGCCGGGTGTGATTAGGCAAGTGTATCCAATGGTGAGTTGTCATGGCGACCAATTTATATAAAGTTAGTCATCAGTTAAGGATCGATCTACAGTTACTTCAAGTTTCTTCTTACACACGCAGTTGCTGTTTTTGGAGGTCAATCAAGTGACATGATATTGATCAGCCGGTCCAAAAATAATCTGAAAAATACCTCCTCTGATTTCAGATGATATCATGAAGCTACGTATGTGTAATATGATGGTTTCCAGACGGCCTTGGGCAGCAGTCTGATGAAAACAAGTCCTGTCTTCTCTCTATTACCCGGCAGCCCACACTTATCAATAGCACTCACCCTCCTCTCTCCCTCACACTGCAAACAGACCTGCTGCTGTTCCCCCCCCGTGAATCCTCCTGACACAGGAGCTCTGAATTGTACTTTAAGCGAGTAAACAAGCCTGCGAAGAGCTGCAGAAGAGTGCACTTTTAAATGATATAGAGTCAGCGATTCAGGGGGAAATTAAACGGAGGCTAAAACAACATCTTCAGGCTGATTCTTTAACATTCAAACAACCATTATGTGAACAAAAATCTGTTTTTTTTTAAGGATGATATCTTTACATATCTTATCCAGGTTTGTTACTTGTAATAATGACAGGTATTTACTAACACAGACTGTAGATAAGAAGATGACAAAATCACCGTGAGTCCCCCATTGGTTTTTAGACTGCTGTTTTGAAGCCTCGAGTTCAGCATTTTGGCCGTCGCCATCTTGGTTTTTTTGCAACCAGACGTGACACAAGAGGGTGGAGCTAAGTACAACCGAACGCTGCCATTTTTAAGCAACCAAAATGTTACAATTAACTTTCATGAACTGAAAACACACTGCGAAAGGGTTAAAGTCGTAAGAGGAAAATGCGGACAACGCCATGGTAATGACCTGTCAATCACAACGTAGCCACGCCCTAAAGCATCCCCTGCTTTATGGTCTATCTGACTCTAAATGGGACCATAGTTTACTAAATGAACATCATGCTTTATTGAAGAAGACTTGAAACTAGCGATTGAGACCATAAACTCATGGTTACAATGTTTACTGAGGTAATAAATCAAGTGAGAAGTAGGATAATTTTCTCATAGACTTCTATACAATCAGACTTCTTTTTGCAACCAGAGGAGTCGCCCCCTGCTGGCTATTAGAAAGAATGCAAGTTTAACGCTCTTCAGCATTGGCTTCACTTTTCAGACCCGGAGTTTTCCCACATGACAAAAAAGTTATTTATAATATAATAAATCATATAGTTTCCCTTCTATTACACAACAACAAATCCTTCACTTTATAAAAAAACAACACTATCTGTACAACAACAGCACTGAGCTCTATTCTCATGTTTACATCCTGTTTCATGTCGAGTCATCCTGCAAGAGCAGCCCTGGTGCAAAGCAAACTAGCCCTTCGGCAAATATTATTTGCATACACTTTTAATGGCTTGTTTTGTCTAAGAGGCGGTCACATGGGGTGGAGTCTGTGAATAAAGGCGAATTAAATGGGTTTAGCAAACCGCAGCTTAGCATGTTGTGTAAATCAATTGTCAGGATGTTGTAAATCCAAACTGCCGGGAGCTAAAAAACACGTGAGACAAACATCATCATGAGTTTGAAGAGACACTCGATGTGTGATAGTTGCTCGTACGCAGCTGTTAACATTATGTTCAAGAGTGTTGTAAATGACAGACAGGGTATGTTTAGGCATAACGTTTGTATACCATTTTAAGTGACCCAGAGTTCAGCGTGGCTACATGTTAGATGTGCAAACAAAGCCCAAGGCCGTGGACATGAGCTCTGGCTAACTAGTTCAAGACCACTCCTCCACCTCCACCTCTCCACTCATCCCAACAAAGAACAAATGTCCCCAATAACAGCCCTCCATTCACTCATTAACTTCAGTGTGTTCAGGGTGGGATGGAAAGTTTCAGCTTCAGTATGTCACATTTACAGCACTGTATGTAACATACTGAAAGATAACGAGGTGCAGTCTTTAGTTTTGTTTTTACACAGGTATACATGGTATATTTCGCAACTATTCTGGTAATTGGTTATTCATTTAAGCAAAAACATTTAAACATTTGCGAGTACCGGCTTTATACATGTGGGATGTTTCTTTTTTTTTGTTTTATATTATTGTAATTTGAATATCTTTGGGTTTCTCGAGTGTTAGTCGTACAAACGTTGGCTATGGGAAATTACATTTATCACACTTTACAGAAAAAACAATGAGCTAACTGATCTATGAAGTAAGATTTTGATAAAGAAATTGATCAGAATTCATATTTTCTGATTGATTGATTTGTTTATTTGAGTGTCCTGCACCATTTTGTGCCCAAATGGGCTTACAAGACACTGGACAACAACAACAAAAACAACCAAGATGGCCACAGGACCAGCCATAACATACGGTTCAAAGAAAGAAAATGAGAGAATGACTGATTAATAACGTACACATGACGGGTATTTTACAGGCCCATTCTGTGACTCATTATTTTTAAATGTCACTATTTATAGGCCGACAAAAAATTTCAAAAATAAATACCAGAATTTTATTTCAGGTAGTGAATAAAATGTTTTAAAATCAAATTCACATAAAGTATTGAAACGCTTAAATGAACAAAAAAAATATGAAAAGTCCAAGTAATTAAAAACTTTACGATAACTTCTTTATGTTTTTGATCAATTAAGAAGGGTGCATTGGGGAAATCAATAATTTCTAAAATCCTGTTTATGGCCATGCCTATCTACAGAAATGTATCTATTAATTTGTTTGTGTTAATAGCCTATCTATACCCTCTTGTGCAACAGGTGTACAATCACATCTCCATTGCCAGAACAAAACCTACCATACATTAAGGTCGTTTTTTTTTTTTTTTAGCTAGGCTACTTGAATATTGTCTTACAACGATCTTATCATACTTTTTGTATCTTTATTTACCGTGGCATCACTTAAACACACATACAGTGTCCTACCTTAATTTGTATTTTACAGGCCGATTCTGTGACTCATTATTTTTAAATTTCACTATTTATAGGACAACTAAAAAATTTCAGGAGTTTTTATTTAAATGACTTTTTGTTGTTGTTTGTTTGATTGTTTGTTTTTCTTCTCTTTTTCTGTAGCTGCTTGCCAATTTTGTATTGATTAGTACATGGACATTTGTGATTATATTCTTTTACTTTATTGGCGATCTATCAATTTGTAACCCCACCCTATATAATTATGCTTCAATACCAATAAAAAATTGATCACAAAAAAATAAAATAAGAAAAATCCAAATAATTAAAAACTTTGAGAGACCTTCTTTATGTAATTGATCAAAATGTCTTTTAAAAGGGGAACTCAATATTTTCTAAATCCTGTTTGCAGAGATGCCTGCCTACAAAACCTACATGTATCTATTATTAATTAGTTTGTGTTAATAGCATATGTCATTATGAGCAACAGGTGTTCAACAGGTGTACAGTCACATCTCCTTTGCCGGTACTACCTTACATTAAAGGAGGTTTTGCAGCTAAACTCAAAAATTATTAAACTTTTGTTTCTTTATTTACTGTGACACTACTTCAACACACATAAAACACCCTTATAACTACCTTAACTTGTATAATATGGTACATTTATTGTAGTATTTCTTTGTTTTTCAATGCAGGCGCACCATATGGCATATGACATCACTCCTCACCTGTTCACCTGTTCACCTGTTGCTGTGCAACAACCGTCCAAGCTGTGCTAGTAAAGCTTTAATAACGCATCAACAACACTTTTCACACTCTTTAAAGTTCATTCAGAGCATTAATTGTCATAATAAGCGAGCCAGAAATACAAAAGCTGTTTTCAACCTACCTGTTGCGCTTAAGCGAAGGTGTGGCACTCTGCCCTAAGGTGTCATAAATGCACGGATATAACTTCAGATGTCATTTAAGTTGTCCCTCTTCGGGTCCCGTTACTGAGTAGAAATTATAAAAGTAGAGTCTCCATTGAACATGTTGAGCTGGATAAGACTTCCTTCTGTTAGTGTGAGTTGTTGTGGAGAAGCGTTTCCCCCCCTCGGTGACTCCACAGTCCCATGTCTCCTGTTTGAACAGCAGGTCTGATGGTTAGTTAGAGCTGGGAGACTAGTGGACCACTAACAAACTACACACACACACAGGGAACTACAACTGCTTCCTGTCGGGAATTTCAAAATAAAAACTCATGAACCCTGACAAAACATTGATTATATTTATCCATTATAGGTTAAACTAAACTGACCTTACTTAGTTGCAGTGGTGGAATGTAACTAAGTACATTTACTCAAGTACTGTACTCATGTACTATTATTAGGTACTTGTACTTTTCTATTTTATACAACTTTATACTTTTACTCCGCTATATTTCAGAGGCAAATATTGTACTTTTTACTCCACTACATTTATTTGACAACTTGAATTACCAGTTACTCTGCAGATTTAGATTGTTAATACAAAATTGAATCAGCTAATAAATGATTTTGTATTGTTATAGATAACTGTAAGATCAGTATGCAGATGAAATGAGCCCCATATTTACCAGCTGAAACATTAAAGGGACTGTTTGTAACTTCTTACACGTATAAATCAATCTGGGTCGGTGTCGCGTGTGGCTACGCTGTTCAGACAAGACTCCAACATAAACTACGCAGAAGCACCAAAACCGCAAAGTTCTATCTAGTGAAGCTGCAGAAGAGTTAGTTTAGCTCTGAGAATATCTAGTGAATGTACAGTGGACGTTTGTGCAGAAATAAATGCTGCAGCTCCTCCAGACCAACAGAGGTTTCCCGTGTCTTGTGAAGTGACGGGGCTCTTTGGTCTCCGACCAAAACTCCAGTGTCTCCTTCGGTCGGAAGGCTGAAGCAAACCATGTCATACTAGTTTAAATAATGTTCGAAACTTACGCAAAAAATTTTGACGAGGAAAAACTGGCATGGCCATTTTCAAAGGGGTCCCTTGACCTCTGACCTCAAGATATGTGAATGAAAATGGGTTCTATGTGTACCCACGAGTCTCCCCTTTACAGACATGCCCACTTTATGATAATCACATGCAGTTTTGGGTCAAGTCAATTTATTTGCGATTAATCATGATTAACCGTGGACAATCACGTGATCAATCACGATTGAATACTTTTGGTACTTTAAGCATTATACTTATACTTTTACTTAAATAACATTTTGGGTGCAAGAGGCTTACTTGTAACAGAGTTTTTTTACACTGTGGTATAACTGCTAGTCTTACTTCAGAAAAAGGTCTGAGCAGGTTACTTAGTTGTTATCATAAAGTAAAATTTACAAATTGCTTTACTGGGAGCAAGGGAGCTGCTTCATTTTAAGAGCTCACAAACAAAAAAGCAGCATGCCTTAATTGATTTTAAGTTATAATGGTAAATACCTGCCTAATAATAATTAAGATCAAGATGCCATATGAGGTTTTAATATAATTGACTTCCTGTTTTGATGTGCTAAACTGTGTCTAGCTTGACTCAGTTTAACCTGACCAGCCTCCTCACAGTTGATCATATGACTTGGATACGATTAGAGTGGAATCACCCCTTAATACTTGGTACTTACTTAACAAAACTTGGCTTCAACCCAGAAGAAGAAAAAAAAAGAAAAAGAAAAGTCTCTGAGTCTGATCCAACATTTACACTGAAAATATGTACAAAAGAGTTATTATTATTGTTATTAAAAAGTAGAGGAAATAATGTAATGTAATGTAACCTGTTTTCAGAGAATATCCATCATAAGTGCTCTTGAACAATGTATTATTTTTGTTGCATTTTTACTGTTTTGCATGATTTGATAGACAAATTACTTCCCTGAGGATGACGCAAAACTGAAAAACCGGTTTAAGTGTTTACAGATGCAGAGACATTAAAGTTTTATTTGGTGCTGCCTCATGAAGATGTTACAAATGATAACATAAAGTATGGGTTAAAGGGGACTACAGGGAGGTAGTTTTTGGCCTTATCTTGCTCTGGGTTGTGCTTTATAGTGAAAATTACATAAATGAATTGTGAAAAAAACAAGTGGAAACTATTCTGAACAACTTCTCTGACTGCAATAAATGCTTTTCCATGACTGCAAGTATGAATGTGTGAGTATGAAGGTATGAAGCACTTTCAGAAACAGGCTTTTGTAAAAAGAAAATACTCTGAATATCTCTGAATGTTTTTCCTGCCATGGCCGCGGTTGACAGGAATGGCGGCTAACATCCTGGCGAAGACACAAAACATGACAACAATGTGACACGTCAAATGCAAAATAGAGACCTTCTATACATTTTCACACAGCCAGCGGCACTGCATGTTCTCACTCCACTGCTTCCTCCTTTTTACATTTTTCTTTTTACAACAATGCTTTTTCAAAAGAATGAAACAGAGAGGAAAGAGAGTGGCCAAAAGTTCTCATAAAAATATACAAATAAATAGTTTAACATTGAAGGAAATACACTTCCTCCAACGCTTTGTTGCAAAGAGTGAGATAAGCAGATACCACTCTCATATCTGTGTGTTTAATTTGAACAGACAGGAGACCTTGTCTGTCATCACCTGATTGGTTGCATGGACGTCATTAACACAACATTCAGTCACAGTCAGTGCATGGAGTGCCCGTGGCACGGAGAAGATCATCCTATCATTCTGCCTTGAATTAATAATAAATAAATAAATAAATAAAACGGCTCTCGGATGGAGGCCGGCTCTTATCGTTCACTTAAAAGAGCCAGCTCAAAGAGTCGACTCGTTCTCAACCGACACATCACTAATTGATATCACCTTTAGCAGGTAGCAAAAATTAGCAAGTGCAGTTATTGAGAGTGGAGATTTGGAGTTGTTAGTGAGAAACTATTTTACTAAACTACAGCAGCAGTTTAAATTCTTAAACTAGAGCTGCGTACGGAGAGGAAAAAAGGAAGAATTTAGACTTTCAGTGAGGAAAATGATGTCTGCACAGAGTAGCTAACGTTAGCTTAGCTGGTAGCTCTAAACTCCATTTTGCTGGCAGTGTCTTCTTTTTGACAAGGATTTGCTTCTTTTCATGACTAAAAAGGATAAAAGCGTACCTGAGGAACACATGTGGACTGGACAGACTTGTCAACCTAGCCAAAATATCTACTGACTGTTGTTGTGGAGGACCTAAAGGCCAGTGGGTCCTTCTACAACATGGTTATTGACCACTTTGACGCCACAAAAAGGCAGGAGAATGGCCTTCCTCTTCGAATATGGTGAGTGAAATACACATCCCCTTCTCTCTGTTGCTTTACCGTTGTGACTGAACTGCTAATGTAACTATGTGTGCAATTATGCCTGTATTTAGCTGCAGTCCACTTAAAGCTTCATTAGGCAGAATGTTTTTATCATCATTGGACAAAAATTCCATAATAACCTTTCAGCATATTGTAATTCAAGTGTTCTGAGAGAAAATTAGACTTCTGCACCTCCTCTTGCTCCTCTTGGCCTGTTTTCAGGCTTTAAAAAATCAAGCCTGTGATGGGAGACTTTAGTCAATCACAGGTCATTTCAGAGAGAGAGCGTCCCTATTGGCTGTGCTCCGGCTGGTGGGTGGTGCTTGATAATCCCTCAACTTGATCTCAACATGGCCGTTGGGTCACAAACTTTCTCATTTTACAGGTAAACCGTACACTACAAGATGTTTCTGACAACATTTGAGATGAGAAATAGGCATTACAGTAACAGAATATTGATTCATATTTGATCAGCGCTGCCTAGTTTCACCGTTTGATCAGAGTATGCGAGTGATTGACGGCCGGCTCTCATAGACGGCAGACTCCAGCTCGGCTCTGATTGGTTATTTTCCTCCGGAAATCTTGCAGATGCCATTAGGAGCGCCGGAGGACACAGACGCACGTGATTTTTTTTTAGATTACCTGTCTCATGCACTACCGTCAGGATATAGTGACCGTTTTATAAAAATAACTTTTTTTAATCATATTTGCTCCATTTCTACCCACTGCTGCTTTAAGTTCTGTTAGTCGTTTTACCGCGGTTGTTTACACACAGAAATTCAGCACCACGGACAGCACCCATGTATAAATTAATAAGAAAATGCAAAAATGAATGAGATGTTTAGGACCGTGTGTGTGAATGGGGGGGACAAGTCTTGTTGTCCCTCCCACTTTCAGGTGCTATAGTAATAAAGTGGCAATGTCTAACATGGCGATAATATCTATATGGCGTCTAACATGTTGGACCTTTATCCAATCATAATCAACCACTGTCTAGCCTAGTTCAAATGAAATCAAAGTGTTCTGACATCCAGCCCGCTACAGTTTCATAATATACCGAAAATATTGTTCCACTTCTCAACGTATGAACTCTAAGAAGGTTTTCGTCTATGTTGGCTTAAAAGTCGAGGCTCAAAGTTGGCCTCCATCTGACTCTTGCTGACTGAAATCTCCAGAAGTTTTCAAGAATATACTTTGAACTTGCTAAAAAAAATGTTGTTTTGTCCTTTTTCCGTAACTCAAATAACAAGAAATCATTTGAATGTTTATCTTGGGTGCGCATGACCTCAGACTAAATCTTAATGTTAGTCACCTTTGACATTTTAATGATTCTTTGTACCAAAAAGAGATAACTTTGATTCGTTGTCAAACATTGCTGAATATCCTCATTGTTGGGCTTCAGCAGTGACGTGTCAGTTGGCAGAAAAACAAACGGACTTTGGTTTGTACTGAGTCATTCCTGGACTGGTGCCTTTAAAATAGTCTCATTGTTTAAAATCAAAAGAGAAAGAAAAGCCCTTCACTGTAATGATTAATTCCAACAAAACCTTAAGTTTAGTCAAGTAAATTGGATTTTTGTGCAGTAGCTTTTAACTGCCATTGTCTGTACCCCTCACCGTGTTTAATTTCCTCCTCTGTCTTGAGCGTTCACATCAAAAATCCCAACCGCAGCAGCACAGAGTGGACGCTATAATCTCTTCTAAACTATCACAGGCAAACAGCCCTTCTAACATCTCCCGTTTCCTCACCTGAAATCAAAATAGAGCAAGGAAGCTTTCACATATTGCTGTCTCTCCTCCCAGCATGTTTTCGGAGGAATTAGGTCAGGGCTTGTTGGTAGCTATCTTTCCAAACTGGGGGTCTAGCATTGACGCAAATGGGGGAAATGTGGGGAAAGAAAACAAGATAAAAGGGATGAAAATGATTGTGTCTCAGTGATTGGATTTGTTAAAACTCACGTCTCACAGACAAGAAATGGTACTTAATAAAATGTAAATTTTGACATTGAGCTGCCTAAAATTGGTGTGAATTCCTCGTGCAAACATCCCATATTTGGTGAAAGACTTCTAGTTAGTCAAACAGGGGCTAGTACTCAAACAAACAGAGGATTTGGAGTATTTTTTGAGCTTATACGGTGCAGGGTTTTTGCTTCTACTTAAATTTCAGCTGCCAGTAAGGTAAAAGTGTTTAGTTGTGGCTGGTTTATCTGGCCTGCCAGAGAGTAGAAGGGGGATGGGGAGACATATGGGTGACTCATAGGTTTACCCATTGCGGAAAATACAGGTTGCAATGGAAAAAATACTAGGATGACCAAAGGAGGGCCCTGGCTTATAGAGTAAATGCAGTTGACAATGAAGAGACTATTTTAGGGCTGAGCAAATACGAGGCTACTGTACCTACTGTAGGACACACACACACATAGAAAAATACACACATTATGACCTGTGGAGACCTCCTGTTCAACAAACAAGTGGTGTAATTATATGCCTGTGTGGCGCTGCAGGTGGAATGTGCTAGCGATAGTCAAGCCCTTGTTGTCATAAGGACTGGAAGCAGCCCCAATAGCCAACAGACATGAGCTCACCATCATTACAATGAGAGGCGTGACCAAGCCCGTCACCGCTATGAACCTGATGTTGCCGTGGCGACAGGACACACACACATACACTCGCGCACACACGCATAGATTGGCTTAGAGTGACACCACTAGGGAAATTAAAACGGTAGCCCAAAGCAACAGGCTTTTATTGGCCAATCGCAGCTTGATCCTGGATGTGTTTGCCTTTGCAAGTTTGTGTGTGTGTGTTTGGCGCGGGGCACCGTACAGGTGCAACCACACATGCATCTGCTAATTATAATGACAATGTCAGCCAGTGTTGGAGAAATATTCACCACGCTTGTCTGGCATGTGGCATCAAGCGGAGAAGTGCAATTACTGGCCTATCAAATCATTTTACAGTTCTGTTGTGTGTGTGTAAGGCTTTCAGCGCTGTCAGTGTTTTCTGATTCTGGAAAACAAAACAAAAAAAACATGAATTACCTGTTTCACAGCGTGCTCTGCAAACTTAACTTACAGCTACCGGTACGTCAAGACTGGGCTGATTGTAGCCAATTAGAAGACAGTTTGTTCACATCAGTCGTCTTCTCTGAAATCCAAGGCAGTAAATAAAAGGCTTTATGCAGAAACACGAACGCAGCATCCTGTAGCAAACCTCTCATTACAGTGAAAAGCCAGAGGCAGTGCAGTGGAGGCAAAAAGTGAACCATTTTATTACATTAAAATGTTCCATACAAACGATGCATACACACTAGTTTCATATTGCTTCAGACATAAGTTTCTTTTCTGTTTGAATTCCAGTTAAACAACTCTGTAACAAAATGTAAGTACAACATTTATGAAAATATAAATCTCTAAACAGGTAAGTCAGTCCTGACAATACAAAGAATACAATAGAAACATTCATTATACCAGTATGTCAACTATGAGTTGCAAACATGTAAGTTATTAAAAGTCATTCAAGTTACTTAACATACAATAATACCGTTTACTGGCTTCCATATGGACACATTCAAATATACTCTTAAACTGGCATTCCAATATATTTTTAAACTTTTTAGCAAAGATAGCACATTGTCTCTATCATAAACGTAATCACAGTAGAACACTGAAACAATTTGGTAACGATATAATTACAGTACAAGCCTCAAAAAACAAATGAGACAGTCAACGAAATGAAACTATATCGGGACTTTGGCAATTACATAATATCTTTTTTTTCTCAATTTAGAAACTCTTGGGAAATAAAGTATTTTAAAGCTTGACGCTGCTACCCAGTTTGAAATTATCCAAGGGCCATTATCGTAACAGTTCAAAACTAGTAAACATATAATGAGAGGAATAGCCCTTAAAAAGTATATGTCAAAGTGTAAGTGTGTTGTTTTCAATCATGCCTGGCAGACAATTGGTCTCATCGGAGCTCAAAATTGCGTTTTAGGTTATTACAGACATGCTTAAAAAAAGCGATCATGGCACCTGCAAGAAGGTACAACCTTATAGATGAACTCTTTGTCAGCAGATTGTCAGAAAACCAGATCTAAATATCTTTTATTTCAGCCTGTCACAATGTTACCAGAGTCACATTTCTATGGGCTTGAGGGTCAAAAAGGTTAAGAGCTACATCACCCTTGTAAACACTGTGAAGATGTAAGAAACAATTTGTATTGTAGAAACTATTTCAGAATGTCTAAATACAATTTGTGCACAAATAATATCAACAGTGAGGTAACTCAAAGACTGGTTGTGTGATCTGGGTACAGATTCGAAGTAGAAAGTACAAGTAAAAGTAAAAAAAAGTGATTGAAAGTGTAAATTTTGGTCATGATTTTGGCTGTAAAAGTTTTATACTTGTAACTTAAATGTGAGTTCATCTAACAGTTTTCTGCTTTGAACCTGTATTCAGATGTTCACAATAGGCAGTTTTTTTTTCAGTGTAATCTCACAGTTGACAAAATATCATTTAGCTTTTTTTTAAATTACATTATTTATATATTCATTTATTTTATTTTGACAGTCAAATGTTTTCTGCAACTACATTTGTTTTCCTACACATTCACAATCTTGAATTTTCCATGCAAAGTTTTTTTTTCACAGGTTTACAAAAGCTGATGTACAACTAAACATTTTTAAAATTATTTCTAAACATCATTCCACAAGCTCAAAATCTTATTGACCCTTATTTGATCCCATATATTTCCAAGTTTCCTGTCTCAGGTGTTAAGATGACGGCATCTTAATTTTTGTATTGATACCAGGCATACATATAGAGACTGTAACATTTCAAGTGAGTTAGCTGTAGCCTGCAAGTACCTGCATGGCTTTGTGTATTTTTGTAGGCAAATCCAATAACTATTTTAAGACAACTCTAGATCACTTTAAACGATTTACACAATGTTTCCTATGAATAAATCTAATAGTTTCTCACAAACCACTCATAAAGTGCTTCCACTGTCTAAACCTATAAATATATTCACATGGCCAAGTTGTTTCAGTGAAACATTGGGCTAATATCACTCTGTCCTTTTCTACTGGAACATTTGAAGAAAGTCCACTAAACCTAAAGCAAGTACACTGTTTAAGGCGTGAATGTGTATGGTGCTATGCTACACTGTATGCTCAATAGTGGTGTTTCCCTTAACACAAACAGCACACAAACTGATGGAACTGCAGGTAAATTCACACCAAATTTACGTAAACTGTTCCAAGAAATTTCTACAGCTATCATCACAAAGAGCAATGCCATCGATCTCTCGTGTTGTTGACTGGATCTCAGTACACTGATTGTTTAGATTTAACATCAATGCAAGTATTATGTAACTGTGTGTATACTGTGTTTACAAATTCCCTGCATTTTCATAAATCTTGTAATCTGCACATAAAGAACATTTTAAATTCCAGGCACTCACTTTGATTGCATTAAGCACAACATAACATTTTTAAGGAGTTGCACAAATTGCAGCAGCCAAAAAGGGATATGTACATATGTTCATAGTTCTTCCTTTTTTTTGTACAGTACCGACTGATGTTGATACAAACATAAATCTATTCTTAAACATTATGGCTTAATGTGCACAATGTAAATAAAGATAGTGTACAATGAAAGTGGCTAAGATCACTGGAATGGCTTTGAAAATGTTTGACCAAGACATTTGAATAATAACTTTGTTCTTCAAATGCAAAAGGACACATAATGGCGAACTAATACTCACAGAATTTACATTTTTCTTCTTTTCAAAAAACATAGCATTTTTCTAACAGTCTTCGTGTGTAAAACAAAGAGAAACTGTATCATAAGTTGGAAGTAAGTAATACATAATTTGAGTGCAGCGTTAAAACGGTCGGCCCATTAACTACCCAGAGGGCTGACATCTGCAGCTGAATCACGTGGCTGTAAACAAGAATCAACTGCAACCCCAGAGATTCTAAACTTCATCACCTATCTCCACCTGCCTGTCCTAACTCCCCCCGCTTCTCTGATCTCCACCTATCACTGCAGCAGTTCAGTCTTTTTTGTAGGCGTGGTCGACTCACCCTCACCAGAGTCCGACACGTTGATAGGGCTGTCCCTGGAGAAGACCTCGGTTGACTCCCTCCAAGTGCAGTCGGCAACGGTCTTAAAGGAATGGTTGCCACATTTGGGCCGCACCTTCTGCGAGGCATTGTTGACAATCTGTCGGCTGTTGGAGGTGGCTATCTTTATCTTGAGTGCAGCATCCACACGATCCACTACTGTGTATGTGCCGATGCTGCCGTCCTCGAAGCCAATGATGATGTTTAGTGCTCGCTGGGAGAGAGACAGGAAGGTGGGTGTCTTGTATAGGGAGCATGTGCCGATGCTCTTGCCATCAGCAAGGCGCATCACGATCAGATTGGACACAACACCAGCATCGTCGTCTTCATCACAGTTCCGGAAACAGACATACACTAGATAACGTCCATCTCTTGATAATTTCTGACGCCAAATTATACCAGCAGCATGGACAAGCCTGAGCTTCCCGCTGTGAAGATCCAGGACATTAATATTCTCATCACCTTTGGAGACAATTCCTAGTTTCCCATTAGGCGAGATCTGGAAGTCCTCTAGATTTTTGAGGAAGTTGGTTGGCAGCTGGACTCGCCTGCAAACTGACTCATCTGCCACACTCCAGATGATGACGGTCTCTGTGGATGTGATGAACACCACGCAGTCAGGGCAGTCAGGAATGAGCTTGAAGTTGACGATGGTGATGCCATCATCGCAGACAAACTTCTTGGATACGCTGCCCGACCACAGGCTGACAGCGAGGAGCTTGTTTTTGGAGGTTCCCACGAGGAAAGTGTTGGCTGTGGTGATGAGTGCATTCTGGAGGGTGACTAAAATGTTACACACTTTGTGCCCAGTCCCGAGCCTCCACACTCTGGAGGCGTTCTGCTCACACAGGGACACCACAAACTGGTCGTTGTGGGTGATTAGCAGCTGTGATATTCTCTGTCCATTGATGCGGAAGATGTTTTCTCCAGTGTTGGTTTGCCAGATGTACTGACTGGACTTGTCATCTGAAGTCACCATGAGATCCCCTGAGGAAGTTAGGACACAGTTCTCCACTATGCTCTCGTGCTTAAAGACTGTCTCAATAAAGCCGGTGCTGAAGTTCCACTTGTGGACAGCTTCTGAACCGTCCATAGTAAACACATAATCCTCTCTGCCGGACAGCTGCAAGGTCTGGATCTTCTTGCCTGTTTTGTCGATATTGGACATGGCGGTGATGATATCAATGTCCCAGACAGACAGCACTCCACTGCTGGCAACAGAAAGGAGCAGGTTGTGGTGGGCTGATTTGATGAGTTTGACGATAGCACCTGAGATCTCAATCAGGCTAGCCATGCACTGTCCACTGTCCCTCCTCCAGACAAAGATGGAGGAGGTGTTCTCCATGGAGGCCACAATGCTTTGTCCATTCTTGGAGAGAACAGCAGCCACGAAGCGTTCAGTGCGTTTGGCTTTGAACTTCTCTACCATTTTCCATACTTTTGTGTCCAGAACCTCAATACTTCTGGCTTTGCAAATGAGAATGGAGCGCTGGTCTTCAGATAACTCAATGCCCACCACTTCACTGTCGTCCCCTCTGCAATCGTAATCCTCCATCAGACGTGGGTTGGTGATCTCTTTGGTGTTCCATACTGACAAACTTCCTTCATTGTCAACCATCACCATTTGGTGAAGGGTGTCCAGAACTAAAATGGACTTTACGAATCCCCCAGAAAACTCAGAGGTGACAGTGGCCAACTTGTCCCCATTTCCCAGATGAAAGATGGATGCAGTGTTGAGGTACTGGCCACAGAAGGCATACATTCCATCTGGAGAGCACTGGACACAAGTCACCTCGTACCAGCAATGGAACTGGTAGAGAGGCCAACCGTAGAGTAGGTCAATAACGTTGACGTCTTTACTAGCCTCAAGCCAAGCCAAAGCATGATGCGTGGACAAAGTAAAACCATTGATGAAGGCCACCCCACCAGTGACACCACCATGCTTGGATCCCTTGATTTCAACCTCAGATAAAAGGCAGGACTTGTGATTATCATAGATGAGCAACGTGTTTTTGGTTGTGGCCACAACCAGATACTTTTCATCAGTGGTTAGCCTGATTCCAAGCACAACGGATCTGGCTGTGTCGATCTGCCTTTGAAGTTGTCTGCTCTCTACATCCCAGGTGCTGACAGACCCATCTTCGAGGGCTACGAGGACTATGTTTGGAGCGAGAGTGGGCAAGATCTCCACAATCTGCATGTAGCTAGAGCACAGAGGAAGCCTCTCTGGACTGTAGGTGACATCCATAGAGGAGTGGAGAGGCACAATGGAGCAGTACTTCGGGCCATCTTTGTCACACTCCAGGAGGAGGTGTCTGAGCTTGGGGAGGGAGGTGACAACAGGCAGAAGCCTTTGCTGCAGTTCTGCAGACAGAGACGCTGGGTTCTTCATTACTTTAACCTTGATGCTACGGAGAGTGGTGGCCAGGAACTTCAGTTCTTTTTCTTGGGTGTAGCTGTAAGCCAGGTCAATGTCTGTTAAAGCCTTTTCAAACTGGCCAATCTTGATCATTGTGTACAGCCAGCTGAAGTTCATGATGACACCAAACATGAGGTCATCAGTGCGCCCACTCCTGGTAAGGTGGTACACCAGCTCTGTCATCTTCCTATGGTTGACAAAGAAAATGTCAGGCTCCAAAAGATTGCACTGGAACACCCAAGGCTGCTCTGGAGTCTGTCTGTCATAGGAGTACTTGTCAGAGGATGTTTTTTCATGGGACTGCTGAAGGTGGGGGTTTTTGTGGTGAGCTATATTCAGGGAAGTGAAATGGTTGTTATCGTAAGTGAAGATCTTCTTCCTGCCTCCTGCCCATGCCCCCAGGAAGTACTCAGCCAGGAGGCTGTGCATTTGATGGACGTCCTCCTCGTTGCTAAGATACAGCTTCTGGGCAATGAGATGCAGGTGTCTGTTGGCCCAAACCATCAAGGTGACATTACGTACCTGACGTTCCACCAGATAACCAGCCAGCTCCTCTTTGAGCCGTGCAACCAAATCATAGGAGATCCTCAAGGGGTTTTTGAGGTAAGTTGCCACAATGACATCGCCAAGAACTATGTTATCAAGGGACAGAATATCTTCCAGCTCTACCTCAGTTAGCCCAGCCTTGGCCATGGTGATATACCCTAATGCTCGGAAGACAAATCGTTGGCCCAACTTGTTCTCCACTGAGTAGAAGAGCTGTTCTATGCTTTCATGCACTGTGGAGCACAGAGACCTGTCGTCCACATCTTTGTGAGACCTCCAATGAACTACTTCTCTGTAGATGAGGTTGACAAACATTGGCAATGTACACTTGGCAAGCGCCTCATTGACATAGATCTGTTGGCCCGATGTGACCTTTCTCTTCACCCCCAGCAACTGCTGTTTTAACGTTTGGCTGCAGACCTTGCGGTCCCTCTGGATTAATTCCACATAATACCCCTCATCATGGATGAGCTGTCGAAGCTTCTGCAGGATGCCATGTTTGTTGGGCAACGTTGAGACTACAATGCGGACTGTCCGAGGCAGATGTATGGGGAGCCACCACAGCTTGCGAACTTCATCGGAATCTGAAAGCTGCTCTAGGGCATCCAGGACGATGACCAAGGGCCGGTGGAATGTAGATTCCCCTAGAAGGTTGATCAGGAGCTCCCTCATCTCCTGGATCTTGTTAGGCAAAAAGTGAATCAGGCAGCGGTAGTTTATTGCAATCTGTTCACAAATGCTCTGGAGGAGGGTGCGTAGGTCTGTGGAGAGCTGGCTGGAGCCAATAAAACGGACAATAACCACTGGGTCGGTTTCAGGGCCCATTTCTTTCTGCAGCCATGTGTAGGCCTGAAAAACAGCATTGAGAGATGACTGTTAGAAAATATAGAGTACATTTTTCCATATAAGGGTTTTTATAAATATTCCATATTTGAAAAGCACATGCGAAAGTTACATAAGGCTAAACATAGGCAAAAACAAATTAGTAAAATAAAAATCTTGAAATGGAAAACTTTGAGACATTTGTTTATATTTATTGTGAGTGAAATGCACTTGCATAACAAACACACTCAAACAACTAGAATAATCAAAGCTCTACAGTGAAGCCAGAGGGATTTAATTCATTTTTATTCTAGCAGTATGAGGGCTCATTAGCACAGCAAGGTTTTATACACTTTTACCTTATTACACCATATCTCTGCTACACCAAATTTCTATTTTTTATTAGACATAGATAAATGTGTAAATCTCAGTAATGTTAATTTTTACTACCCTCAAACATTCATACAGTAATTAATACATAGATTTAATTCATAAATGAATCATTTTTATCATCATTAGAAACATTCCATGAATGAGCTCTACTCCAACTTCTGAGGCTTCATTGATATTATAATTCCATTCATGAATTCATTAAATGGCCCAGCTGAGATTTCGGCAGACATTAAAATGTTATTTGACACTTTTAGGGCAACAGCGATGATGCCTACTCCACATTTAGCTGTGTGCATGTGTGAGAGACTGGGAGAGAAAGAGAGAGCGCAATCTGTCGGTAGATTATTTACAATTTTAAATAACTGAAATGTAACAATGTAATAATAAGTCACACATATGTTACACATGTTACATTGAATACAGCTACGATGTACCTGCAGAACAGGAAGGCAAGATCATAGAGCTAGTTGCATTTTCTCTCAACATAGCTTTCGTGAATCTGTATGCCTAACACCCACTATTACAATCAGACATAAATGAAAGTCTACAGAACTTTAATTAACCTGATTCTTACGTGCAGTAAATGCCAACCATTATCATGGGCCTGAAATTCAGCAGAGTCCCTGAAGACTAATTTCTGTATTGGCAATATTAATATTAACTGTCAAAGCAGCAATTGCACTGTTAGGAACCAATTACAGAACATACCGCAGCATTTTATGCTTTAACAGTCTATTTAACAACTAGTGTAATTTATCATCTGATATGTATAATTCTGTGTACGATTTGGCTGATATGAAAACCTGGTTTGCAACCTTACACTACCTGTTATCATCACAAAACTCTCCTGTGGCCTGAGGCTATGAGTTACCGAGAAGAATAAAGAATAACAAATATCTCTATCTGTATAAATCCCAAAATAGCCCATGAATAAGAAATAATCCTACAACAATATTCATTATTCGTATTAAAATTAATTATTATTAGTTATTCTCATACGGATATCGCTGTTTGTTATGTGTAGAGGTGCGTGTGTGTACATTAGTGCGGCAGCGGCACTGTCCCGAAGCTTTGAACAGCTTTGAATATTTTTCACTGAAGCCCAAAAATGGTATTCGGGACAGCCCTACTTTTTAGTAATCTAATTTTTAAAGAAAGTTGTGAATGCATACTTTTTTTTAGACATGCTTTTGTGCGTATTTGTAAATTTGAATCCAAGTTTTACAGCTCATTATGACCGTGCAACACAAAGCTTTGCCCCGAGTCCCACAAATGTTTGATGACATTCTGACCTGGATTCCTCTCGTCTCGGTGGACTGGTTTGAATTATATATCAAAGACAAGATATAAATTCAGTGTGTTAACCTGTGAGCCACTATTATCTACTTTACTAACACTGAGGTTTGTGGTTAGTAGAGTAGATTAAAGTAATTTACAGGTCATTACTATGTGCACAAATTAGTTATCTACATTTGCACACTCTATATTCATATTACCACTGGCTTTTCTTTGTCAGAGTTACTAGAAACAGAAACAGGACATAATATATCCTGAACTATTACATGACAAAAGATTATTAAGAATGCCTCTGTCCAATTTTAGCTTTTGGGTTTACACATATCTGCATCACAGAAGCTGTGGTTGGTCTGTTTTGCGTCATAGTCCACTCAGAGGAGTACAGGACCTCTGTTTTCCAGACCATCAGGTGGTCCGAGCTCAAAAGTAACACCATCAGGGTTCAGTTGAATTAAACCGAACAGGTTAGGTGTGTAATACACCCTGTGGACTCGAGCACAGAGTTGTGGCACTGTTGCCCCCATGCAGACCACTTCATCTTTTGAATTGTTCGGACAGCGCTGTACCTCTTTTAGTCAAATAGCATCCCTCTCTCCTTCAAACACTCTCTTGCCACGTAGGATTTCAAGCTATTTATATTTTAGTTTTAACTTGCTGTAAGTATTAAATGGCTGGAGATTAATACTCAGGACAATATGGTGCAGAAAATTACAATTATTACGCTAAAGCTTTGTGAGCAATATCCAACATCTGGGTTATACAGAGCTACTGGTTCTGGGAGCAAGTATTTTATGATTTAGTGCTTTTTCAGCCTTCAACTAAATGATAATGTCTGCAGTTTCACATGGAAAACTGGACTAAATGTGAACTGGACTGCCCACTCACATACTGTATGTGTATTATTGCAATAAGGTTGTGTGATCAAACAGTTGGCTAATCTGTGTGGGCAGTAATAGTTTAAAAATGCTGTAAATTATTTGATAAGTCATACTATTGAATCATTTTCAGTCATTCATTCATATGAATCATTCGATTGAATCGTTTCATTTACTTCAGCCAAAACAGTCTTTTTAATTCTGAGAAGTAGCAATGGGTTAAATTGATATCTGGATCTTTGTGAATTTCTTAAAGAAGTTTCTGATGATTTAAGAAAGAAAATGTTTCCTTTTCCGTTTACAAAAACTTGAGGACACAGTGTGGCTGCCAGCATGTTACAAGGACGTTTTTGAAAGAGCCACCTGGTATTGAAAACAGGAAAGAACAAAGACGTTCATCGCACAAAAATCAGGACAGGCTATAAGAAAACAGGTAAACTCCCCTGATGGAAACTGTAGACACATGGTCCTTAATCTTTATCCATGATGCCTTACACACCTCCTTTATCTCCTCTAATCTTTATGAGAGTGTGTGTATGTACAATTAGTGTTGTTTTTACTTTCAATCTTACATGACCCTGGTAATCTTTAACGCTAAAGTGTTAGGCTTCAATCAGTTTTATTGCAGTTATTGTACCTTGCAACATTTAAAGGTCCCATATTGTAAAAAGCGAGATTCTTTTATATTGTAAAGCAGGTTTAAGTGAATAAAGACTGTGAACGTATCGAAACGCTCAATCTATGGAGAAATACACACAGCCCGTATTCAGAAACTGTGCCTTTGAAATAAGCCATCAGGATTTCTGTCCATTTGTGATGTCACAAATCAACGATATAAAGACCATTTCACAGTTTTAAACACACACATTCTGTCCCAGTTTATTTCTGGCTGCAGTGTATGGCTTCGTCCGTAATTGCATACTATGCACTACATATTCAATAGGTGTACTGTCGTTCAATATACTTTTGTGTGAATAAACAGTAGTATGTATCTTTTTGGACGCACTCAGTGGTAATTTACGTCATCACTTCCTAAGAGCCATGTAACCACGGTAACCCGTGCCATCCTCTTGTGACCAAAACAACGATTTGTGAGAATCAAAATCTGAATTAATTTAAAAACTATATTATGCCTAGCAAAGTGACATCTTATACTTACAGTTAAATTTAAGCATTATTGACGTTACAGAGCTGTCCGCCATTGTCTGTTATGAATGTTGTCGTCACTACCGCATTGCATTGTGGGATATTTATGCTACCGTAGTATCCAGTGTTGCATACTGTTAATATTTCACCGGAAATAGTATGCATTTCGTGTACTATTGGTTCCATACTAAGGTTTCGGACATACTAAAAAACTCACCTAAGGTTTTAGCGTACAAAATAGCATGTTAGTATGGAATTTCGGACGCAACCGAAGTGACTGACATCAGCTGACAGGAGGTAAACATGTACCCCAAACTGTTGACTAGCAGCGCAATTCCGTTAAAAAGCACTCAAACAGCATTTCAGACAGAGGGTAAATACATGCATATTCAGGCAGACAGTATGAGGAAAATAATGTTGTTTTTTTAACATTAAAGCATGTAAACATGTTCCAGTAGAAACACAAAATACATCTATGAACCTGGAAATGAGCATGATATGGGACCTTTAAAGAAATTGGATGATACGAATGGCACTTGCAATAAATTAGTGTATCAATGTGACGTTTATTACAAAGGTTGGACAGGAGGGGTAGATCCGTGGGTTTGTGCTGTGTGGTCTTGGCTGTGGTGTGATCCTAATGTAGCCGGGCAGCCAGATGGCACACACAAAGCCAGAGAGGGAACAGAGAATACGGTGCACAAACACACACTACAAGCACGCCATTTGAGAAACAAATGAACGCAGAAATCTCGACAGATGTTCACACAAAACTAATAAAAAAAGCAAACCTGTGAAGTCACATGCAGATGTACAGCACACACACACACACACACACACACACACACACACACACACACACACACACACACACACACACAAACACACGCGTGGCTTCATAGGAAATTAGAGGCATGTGCATGGCAATGGACTGTCTTTTGGCAGACGCACAGATGGTCAAGCAAGCGTTTGATGAGAAGAGATGAACAGTTGCACGCCCCCTCATACTGTGCAGTACAAAGATGGACACATGCTCAGATCAGACAGACAGATGAGCGCAAGCGTGAACACAGAGCGAGAGCCGGCCAAAAAGAGAGAGAGAGGGGTGGGGATCACACAAAAAAGGAGGAAGATAATCCATCATTATTAAATATTCTCACCTGTTTGGCCACCTCAGATAGCAGCAGTGTCTTCCCAGTGCAAGGCCCCCCGTACACCACCAGAGGGCTCTGCCTGCTCCCCTTGGACGGCATAAGGTACTCTTGTACGTAATCCAACGACTCGGTCTTGAACTCGTAGAGCTCCGCGTAGCTTTTACAGAGCGACAGGTGCTGCAGGATCTCGTCGTAGAGCGGGTCGCTCTCCGTGCCAAAGTTCTGCTGGACCGTGGCTTGGATGATATCAACCATGTCCTCGTAGAACTGTTTACACAGACCCTCCACGTAGTGGCTCTCCACTTCTTGGGAGTAGCCCAACTTCATGTCGCAGTGGGTGACCGAGGAATAGACGCGGAGGTTGGAGGCGGCGACGACCGTGGGGATGAACTCGTCCCGCACCTTCAGGAGGCGTTCGTAGGCTTCTTGGTTGCGCATGACGCGGTCGCCGCTCACCACGATGTCCATGTATCGGGCCATGTCTGGGATTTTGGCGAAGCGGTCGAAGTTGGCGATCTTGCGGATGTAGCAGACACATTTCCTGAGAAAGGCAGGAGTTTGTTTCCCAAGGGCGAAGTCTAATTCATCCTCCAAGGCTGAAATGAGAGAAAAATACAACTTAGAAGTCTTCCTCAACTTCTCTATATGCACTAAAATGGCCAATAAGGACCACCTCTGGATTATAATGTACAACTTGCAAAGATAAACGTCTAACAGATGTAGGATTTAGATTTCTTTCACGAGCAGATTTTAGAAGCCTTTAACCTCTGATTAGATAGATTTCTCCTGAGCCTTATTTAAGAAGAAACAAAGATAAAATCGCAAAAGCCAGCACTACTGAACTGTATCACTGACAGATATTCTGCCAGCATCTCCTGTGTAGTTTAGCTCACATGGTAGCCTGCTAATTAGGTGGGAGAGAGAAAAGTGTGAAAGGAAAGTTCCAGGAGACACAACTTCCTCTGTACGGTACAATTAAAGCCCAGTGTGCTCAATTAGAGTGCATAAAAAAACTGTGGTTTCCTGACACAAAAGAGGTGCTTCCTTTTCATGTGAAATTAGAAAACTTGCAATTACTTAATTAGCTTTGTATAATTCTTTATTTCCTCCACAACAAAAAGGCTATGTGCTCTATAAAAACAGGGCCTCTAA
The DNA here is from genome assembly GCA_916701655.1 of Sebastiscus albofasciatus. Classification (NCBI taxonomy): domain Eukaryota; kingdom Metazoa; phylum Chordata; class Actinopteri; order Perciformes; family Sebastidae; genus Sebastiscus; species Sebastiscus albofasciatus. The sequence goes on from CAKAOI010026931.1 coordinate 27,370, forward strand.
AACAAGGACTTGTCATTGGATCCTGATGGCATATTGCTTAGATCATCTCCTGCAGTGACAGCCGGAGAAAAGAACAAGAGATGTCTTGAAAGATTAATGCAGTGCTGTCCAAACAATTTGGTAATAACTGTGAGATTCCCAAATGGAGTCTGTTACAGATGGAGCACGTTACACCAACCTTACCGGGTGAAAATAAACAGTGGGAGGAATTGTTGAAAATGTCAGAGTTGTATCTTTAGTTTTTATACCAGCAGAGGTATGAAAGTCTGAGAATAACTGTTTTTTTTTATTTATTTGAGTCTCTGTTTTGATGTTTGATCTTAATAGGAGTGCTCAGATTGGCCCCTTTTAATGGAAAATAACGAGTATATTTTCAAGAACCATGTTGAATTCTAAATTGTGGCTTTGTGATTAAAGGGAACCTATTATGCTTTTGTGCTTTTTCCCCTTCCTTTAGTGTATTATATCGTTTTTTTGTGCATGTAAAATGTCTGCAAAGTTATAAAGTCCATAATCTGTGCCAAAGGGAGTAACTCTCCCCCCACAGAAACCCTGCTCCTGAACTGACTCAAACGCCTTAATTGAAGTCTGGTCTTTTCTTCTGTAATGTGGTGATGTCACCAAGTAACACATTTGCATAATACCTGCCTAGCGGCTAGTTTGGCACGCCCTCAAACAAAGCTAGTTAGAGCAGAGCTGGAGTGCAGTTCGAAGAGTTTGGTTCTGTTGAACAATCACAACAGAGGGCCAGCTGACCAATCAGAGCAGACTGGGTTTTTCTGAGACTGAATGTTTCAGACAGAGGGTGAAAAGAGGTGCAGCAGCACAGCCCATATGAGAAAAATAAAGCATTTTTTGAACATCAAAGCATGTAAACATGACAAACAAAATACAAGTATGCACCTGAAAATGAACATAATAGGTCCTCTTTAACACAACATACAGTAGAGTTCCTCAATAATTAGCCTGATAATCACTGGTATATTGGAAAATAACAAACAAAACATGAATAAATAGGGGAAAAGTGGTCATGAAAAGTCACTTTTTTAAAAAAAAAAATTATTTTCTGTTTTTACCTGTCATCGCAAAACACTGTTTGGATTAATTACAGAGAGGTGAACATACAATGTGATCGATCAATCAATGTCATCGGCCGAGCTGAGTCTGACAGATCCTGATTACATCTCATCTCCTGTTACCACCTTAGTGACAAGATGACGGCCTACACATCAGCCTCACTCATTAAATATATGGCCTTTGCCATGTGATTTTTTTTCTCCCTGAATGTTAATGTTATATTTTTAAAAAATCATTATTTTAGATAGATACAGATACAATGTTACACAATATTACAATTGTCAAACATATTATTTGTGTAAAGTTATGTTTTTTCTTTTTTTTAGGAGAAATAAGTTGACTGTATATCATCACTTATTTTATGCACTATAGCAATTTAAAAAATGTCGATGATAATTTCAGAAAAGGCCAAGGTGACATTTAAATTGCTTGTTAAATTGAACAACGACCCATATAACACAAACATATTTAGTTAACTATCATAGAAGACTAATATCCAGCAAATATGTACATTTGTGAAGCTAAAACCAATGAAATTTTGGCATTTCTGACTAAAAATGTACTTAAACAATTAACTGATTATAAAAATGTTTCAAAGTTTACAATTATTTCCTGTTGTTCGACTAATTGATGAATCAACTAATCGTATTGCTCAGAAATAATAGATACAATGCGGTACATGTGAACATGAACGTGTTGTTGTTTTTCATAGAATCATATTTGCATTCAGAGATTGACATTTGTGTCATCAACTTAAAGGTCAATTTTTTTTTTAATGTAAAAATAAATATTGATAAACCAAATAAAAGCCCGGAAAGATAGAAGTGAGCTTCCCATCAGACGATAAGGCTTGTTCCAAACTTGAAAAGAAGTGATCAAAAGATGTGACATGAAAAGAAGGAGGTCGACCTGAAACTAACCAGAGCAAAGGAATTTCTTGGCCTGAGCGATCTTCATGGTCCCCTTCTCCTGAAGCTGCAGCACCGCCGTTCGGAAGATCCTCTTGATCTCCTCCGACACATTCCTCCAGGCCTTGTCATTCTTGGTCTTGGCTGCGCTGCTTGACTCCATCTAGGCAGGACCGGGAGCAGGGAGAGACGACAGTCTGACATTAGACATGCACTGAGGGAATGTAGTCATTCATGTTTTCTTAAGTACTGTGCAGAAACATACTGTAACAAAGGGAATATTGTTCTGTGTTTCATGTGAGAAACATTCATTTAGAAAGAGATCTTTATGTGAGCTGGATTGCTTGAGAAAATCTTGAGTGATTCTGCTATCTAGTATCTAGAGATTCTCCAAGTATGAAACTTTCTTATCTAAATGTTTTTAGCATCCTAAAGTGTGTTAAAGTTCTACACTGGCCAAAAAGGTACAGCTTTTATCAGGGGTGGGGGGAAAAATCGATACAGCATAGTATCGTGATATTTTGCGTGGCAATATATTATTGATACATGGACGTCAAGTATTGATTTTAGATTATTAACCTCCTTAACAATCCAGCCGCTATTCTGTCTATCAGATGTTATAGCGAACTCAGTCTTAAAGCTAGAGTGAAGACATCATATCATATGAAACTAGAAAACCTAAGGAATCGATTGGTACCAACTGTATCATGTTAGCTTGTTGGGGAGAACGCTAAATAATGCTCCAAATTACGGTAAATTTTGGCGAGGAACAACTGGCATGGCCATTTTCAAAGGGGTCCCTTGACCTCTGACCTCAAGATATGTGAATGAAAACTCTTGAGATGAACAGAGTGAAAGCTGTATCTTATTAGATAAAACAGATGTTGAGAAACTGCATAATTTGCAGTTGAAAAAAGGTAATAACTCGCAATATACCTTATCGCAATACTCAGCATATTGCAAAATGTTTAAAATGGCAATAAGATTGTGAATTAAATATTGTGATAATATCATATTATGATATTATATCGTGATAATATTGCATCGTGATAATATCGTATCGTGATAATATCGTATCGTGATAATATCGTATCGTGATAATATCGTATCGTGATAATATCGTATCGTGATAATATCGTATTGTGGGGCCTCTGGTGATTCCCACCCCTAGTTTTTATGACTTAAGTGAAACTCAAACCAACATTATCATGCAGCTTTTTTTAACTAAACCCATCCAGATATTTTATAACCCCTATAAAGATAACAAGGTGAAACTCAGAAGCTAAACAGTTTTTTATGAAATTAACTATGCTGACAGAATTGTTGTTAAATGACTTTTATGGGGTCATTTGCATGTAAACTAACTTTTTTAAAAAACTTTTTTTGGCAAACAGTAAAGCCCACGACTTCAAAGGGGCTCAGGAGCTGCCTGAGACCAACCTACTTTGCTCACAAGCTCAAAACAAAGCTACTTTTCTTCTCTGTATGTGCATATAAAATATGTTCCTCAAGGATAATTTAATTCATGAACCGCGGATCTCAAGGACAAAAATCCATTATCAGCACTGTTAAAACCTCCATGTGGGTAAAATAACACATCAAAAAAATCCCTTTCCTGCCCCTGTAGTGGTAGCACTTTGGCTGTACTCACTGAGTTCTGGTAGTTCTTAAGCATTTGGGCTTTGGGTTTGAGGTAGTATGCGGGTGGCACAGAGTTTTCATCCCTGCAGTACCACTCTTCCAAGATGTGTGTGTCCAGCCCCGCCTCCACAGCTGCATCCAAGATCATCTCAAACTCCGCTGATTCCACCTCCCCCGGCACTCGGATGCTGCCGTACTTTTCTCCCACCAGACCCTGAAGGGAGGAAGGAAGGAAAGATAGATAGAGGGCAGGGGAGGTGAGAAAAAGAGACAGGAAATGCATATAATCATGATCCTTCAGACTGTTTTCGGGCTCTATTTTTTGGATCAGTGGCGCAGGGTGAGTACTAGAGTCAATGATGCACACAGTGCGACTTATTTAAGGCAGTTTCAGAGCCACAGGCCCAACTGTGGTGCAGTCGGGACATCCACCGGGCCATGAGGGATGTAGCTGCCGCCACGATCCCCCGCTATGGTGCATACTTACAGCTCTCTCTTGGGTTGAAATTGCTGTACACCGCAGCCCCATATGTACAGTGTGCCTTTTAAAGAAGAAAATGTTGCACCCCTCTTCCCACGTAGAAACATTTATGTTTTCAGTAAGTGTTGAAAACAACAATCGTGTGCGAGAAAAAGACTGTGACTGTTCGATGAAAATGCCATCTGCCCGCCATACGTCACACGCTACCACTTAAATATCACAACATAAAGATATGTAAAAGACAGAAAATAGCAATTAAAGCTAAGGGAAGATGAGTAATGCTACTGTATGTTGACACTACGAGCGACCAAGCAACGAGTCATTTTCAATGGAATCAGGTGACATGAAGCTTCAAACTGAGTTTAAGGCATTTCCCCACTGGCTTCACTTTTCAAACCTAAGACTAACCACTGCGTGCGACACTTGTCGTTGCGTGACGGCCATGATGTACGAATCAAAGTTGAGCTGGCCTCAACCTCTTTCAGCGCTCCGATGATGCGGCGAAGCGACAATGGATCATATGTTTTTGTTTCACCATTTCCGCTCGCCTTCTCTCCCCGCACAATTCCTGTTCCATTCCATCTAAAAAAAAAAAAATGGAAGAAAAACACATTGTTGCTGTTAGCCAATTCACAGTGCTATTTAACTATATAACTACATTATGGCTTGGCGATATGAAGATATATATATTGTCAAAATGATATAAAAATATCTGTCGTATGTATTTTTCTATATTGTTTCTATTGCAGTGTCGAAAAACCAGTGGCCGAACTGCGTTACTGCAATATATTCAGCACGTAATTTAGACGATACTTTATGTACTGCGGTTATTTCATATAGAGTATTTATTTATCGAAATAATATTTAATTTGTTACTGTTTTAGTTCTGTAACAAAAGAGACCGAAGTAGGACTTTGTGCCCTGCTACTCTTTAGAGTAGCTATTCCTCAGAAACACTGAACAAAACCCCAATAATTAGGGCTCCGTATTGTTCAATACTAGTGTCGATATGACCCTGAGCTACAGCACGGATACCAAAATGATAACTTTAAAACTAAATTATGATATAAATGAGGAAATATGTGATGAATCAATATGTAAACTAGATTACAAATCCGACCAAACATTCAATGCTAGCTTTCAGCACTTAACTGGTGCTTTGGGGACATTTTAGTCGGTACCTCTAAAGCTCTGATGTTCAATACCAATCCCGGCTCATAATTCATTGTTTTCAGTAAGAAAAAGCAGATTTGTTTGAATGACACACTGGTTATGTAAAACACAGCGCCTTGGCCAAATTTCCTAATGCTCGGTAATCAGTGGTATTAAGGGAAATGAGCAGATTTGCTTTATATATAGAACAGATGGGAATGTTTTAAATGAAAGGAAATGAAGGCATTCATTAAAGGGAGGAATGCAGATTTGTGAGCATCTAAGACTGTGAAATTTGATTTATTATCACGACCACTGACATCATCATCAGTCTTGTACACCAAAGCCAATCGCTCTCCACGATCTTTTTAGTCAGAAACTAGAACACTCAACACAGTGGCTGCATAATTAGGCATCATCAAATTAAATAGTGGCCTTTTCATCCCACTATTATCTCCCACTCCACATGGCATATCTACTGTAAGCTCCAATGAGTCTCCATTCTCCCCTTCGGCATCTACGCACACGCCGCTGAGTGACAGCCGATTCAATACCGTCGGAAATGATCAGGGCCGTTTCCTGGCTCGATCCCTGATGTGCATTCGAGGACAATGAGAGCCAAAAAAAAAAAAAAAAAAAAGAAGAATCAGTGGAAACCCCTCCGCTCCGTAACCAGCTGATCTTTACTCCATGTGTCGTAATTCTCATGCAGCCGAGGCCTCGGGGCGAAGACGCAGAGCGAGTGAGGGACAAGCCAAATGACTGTGAGCTCCGATGAGCAGGAAAACTACGTCGGTGCGCTCACGGCAATGACGCTTCAAAGCCATTCCATGTTGGACTCCTCGTTCCCTTGGCAGTCGCAGTGGGAACAGATGCAGCGAACAAGCAGAATCAGATGATGGCATGTGGCAGGGTCCGTAGGACGGCCTCCTCTCAACAAAAAAAAAAACACAAATGCCCCGTGGTGCATTCATTTACATTTGTACAGTTTTGTGGCCGTGTTGCACAAAACATTTAATAGCAAAGGTTCATTTTGCAGCTTTTTTTTTTGGATTTGGAAGATAGTTCCCATGTACAGTCTCAGTTATTTTGGAGGAGGAGGTGTCATTTTCAAAGTTGGGTATTGGTATCCAAACCCATCATTCCCATTATATAAACATTTAGCTGACCCACTTATCCAGTGAAACAATACACTAAGTGTATGTATCCTGCACCAATGGTGACAAATAATGGTAAAAAAAGATAAAACAATCCCCTGAATATTAAAGAATTTGCAATAAAACAAGAGGGTAAAAAGGAAAATGGTGCTACATGGTAATAAATAAACCCCCCTGTGACAGAAATATTCAAGTACAGCCACTAAAGCAAGAAGCCTCATAAGAAGATAGTGCTAATTTAAGTACAGAACATGAGCCAAGCATATCTGTAAGACGGAAAAATACCAAATGGAGGAAGAAAGGAAAGGGATTCCCTCTAGTGTGTAGCTCTCTGTGCTCTCTTCCTGCCAAAACAAAGAGCTTAATAGATAATTAGGGCACAGGCTGCTCACTATCTTCAGTTGGGATTGACAGGAAAGGTCATGAGCTACATTCAAGACCAAATTGTTTCAGGTGACGTGTACGTTTTTAGCTCAGAAAAAAAGACATAATTAACTGCATCCATTTGCTCTCCAAAACACTGAAAGATCATTTTCAGCTTTAATACTTAAGACAGGTTCAATCTATGCTATATTGTTTGCATTTTGAAACAGTATACTTCACATTAAATGCTACAGGAGAGGAGGTCTGGGTTAGGACGAGGGATAACCGATGTGTTTGGCAAAAATAACGCTATCTCGGGCAACATCGGCTGGTGTTGGTGCAAACTTCACCGAATCAAATAAAGAGCACACTAATGTTTGCCTACAGTCTGATACTGTAGCATCAGGACTGACTACCACAATGAGCTTTATTTAATGTAACCTGTAACGCGACAAATGAATGCAGTGTGAAACCATAGACTGTAGCCTATATAAAGATGGACGACATGTCAGCTCCCCAAAAGTGAAGCCAAAACATCTCGATTGCCCCCTGGTGGCTGGCTGCAGTACAGCTCATAAATCCCGCCCCCTCCATGTTAGTGGCTGGAACATGGGTCAATCTAAAAAAGTCAAAGTACACATCAAATACATTTTTCCCAAAGATGGGTTCTGTGATTTTAGGTTCTTATTATCACGCTGATGTATGTTCAAGTGTTTATATTTCTGATAAGTTTGGTTTTAATTAGTTATTTGATGCTATTAAAAGAGGGTGAAACGTCATGATTGACAGCTGCGATTCTCTCTCGTTAACAAGCAGAGGCCATGCTTGGCTTGCGATTGGTTCGGCTGGGACCTCAATACTACGATTCCACCCACGCCAAACATGCTACTAGCCTACTTACGGTTGCTGTTTCGAGATTTAGCAATAAATTATTTGCTTTTGAGGCTTATATTTAATGTGTTGCATAGCGCCATGAGTTGATGGTGAGTTAAATCTACCAGTATTATAAAATAATACAGGAAACACTTGACTGGCTAGACGCATCTTAGATTTTCTAAGGACCCGTGACTGGACAGATTCTCGAACCACCGGACTGCCCCGCAGGTCACTTCATCAGCCCTCTTTAGATTGGCCTTCTATGACTCATGGTGCTGCAGTGATGTGTCAGTAGAGGATGGAGGCTGAACTCCAGTAATGCTGAGAGAGAGACATATAGTGTGAGAGAGTGAGAGGATGAGAGAGAAAACACTCTCCAAGTTTGCTGACAAAGTCTCTGTCAGGTTGCCTCGCGGTGATATAGCAGAATGAATGGAGTGGCTGAGTGTGTGTGTGTGGAGATGGAGATTAGGATAAAACCAACTGGTGTTTCCTATCAAAATGACAAAATAAGGTGTTCAAATGCGAACAAACATTCACATCACTCCACCCTTCCGTGTAATCTACTGTCACTTCTGTCATCCAGCCCAACTTACCGAAGCCAAACTGTAAAAGATGTCCAAATATTTGCCGGGTGGTTTTTAACATCCCTGTCTTAGCCAGGGAGCAGGCCTGGAATGAGGCCATCTAAAGTGGATTACAGCGTGGCAGCTGACAAGCTAGAACCTTCACTCCTCTCTCTCTCTGTGTGTGTGTGTGTGTGTGTGTGTGTGTGTGTGTGTCCATACGTGTCTCGTTTTTGCAGCGGGACCGAGGGGTTGCAGTAGTTCTTATTACACTTTAGCAGCCGCAGGTGCAAGAAACACAGGAGGCTAAAGTGACAATAGCAAAACAGATAGCGGCCAAATACAATTCCAGTTTTAGCCGCACTCCCCTCCCTCCCTCCTCTTTTGGTTTTTCATCCCTGGAAGGGGTTTTATACTCCGGCTAAGTGCACTTTATCTGATGAGCCAGTTGGGAGAGGCGGCTAAGATATTGTGCACAGCTACAGTATGAATCAACAAATCAAACACTCACGCGGTCAATCAATCAACGAAACACACAGTCGACTGTTCGGATATTTGCTGCGTAAGCTTTGGCACCGCGGAGGGAGAAAAAAGAAACAGATGATCTGATCAAAGAAATAATAAAATTTCAGTGACGTGTCACTCACAGAGCAGTGAGCCAATTCCATACTGATATTATACAGTATGCTCTAATTGTCCAAGTATGTTTTTGCAGTTAGTATTAGGGATGTCGCAAGAACCGATACTTCGGTACCAAGTCGATGCCAAATTTCTACAGTATCGCGGGTGCCGTTACGGCTCAAGAGTAACGTCGTCCCAGAGACGATAGAAAATGTGTTAGGAACGCAGTAAACTCACTATCAATGCATCCAGGGGACGCAACCTATTGTTTCCCTGATAACGCTACATTGCAAACAACAAATCTGTGTTGAAATCGGCAGGACGAGAGCTAGTCAACATTAGATTACCTATATTGTTGCCCAAAAGCTATTAAAAATCAATGAGCCACACCATTACACTAGTCAATCCAACATACACCGTCTCACAAAATGAGCAAATGTGTATTAATCCACTGCTGAAACTAGTCCCTATCTACTCCTGTTTGAGTAATGTTTTCTAAAAACTACAGCGCCCAGCTGTTTCAGGAAATTAATGGACCCTTTTATATAAATGAAACTCTGTGCTCTTAAAGATTTACATCTTCGGTGGGAACAAATGGGATTGGGGCTGAAGGGCTGTAGGGAAGTCAGACAAGTATTAGGTACGAAGAGATGTGCTGACACAATGTTGGTCCTTTTCATGGGATTTATTGACGAAGAATAACGTCCTTTAAATGAGCACCATATTTTTTCTCACAAGTCAATCAGAGCAGACTGGGCTTTGTCGGCAGGGCGGCTTCTTAAAGAGACAGGCGCTAAAACGGAGCGTTTCAGACAGAGGGTGAATACAGGTATATTCAGATAGACAGTATGAGAAAAATAACGTGTTTTTTTAACATTAAAGCATGTAAACATGTTCTAATAGAAACCCCAAATACAAGTATGAACCTATAAATGAGCATGATATGTCTCCTTTAAACATCAGCTGTGTATATCAACTTCCACTGAAGATGTCTTGGCTATCATGTTAGCAGTTACATTATGTTGACTGAATGGAGGAGAAGCAGAGAGAAAATAAAAGCTCCCGTATCCTCAGCTATCCTCTTACATGCAGTAAACCTTCTACACGGCCACGCAAACAGAAAAAAAAAAAGCAGAGGAACTGGATGAGTGGCTGCGTGCTGTTTGCCGATACGCATCCTTGAGGCATTTATCAAGTTTTAGTGTTTTTTACATGAGGGAATCTGAGACTGTTGGAGAGCGGAAAGGAAAGAAGAAGGGAAAAAAAACAGTCATGGCTCATTGTCATGCTTAATCTCCGGGTCAATGACACCATCACCATGCCAACCCCTGCGATCACCATGGAAACCGGCTTTATTGCATCGACAGGTTAGAGAAAAGCCCCCCTCTCATCCAGGTGTGGTGTGGTGTGTGTGTGTTTCTCTCGCTCTGTGTGTGTGTTTAACAACGCTGCACTGCCACCTGTCTTGTGTTCAGCCGTGCCCTTTGAAAAACACTCGCTGCAATTGATTCCTGCTCATAAAGGAAGACTGACATGTCCAATAAAAAGCCGCTTACGTAACAGCTGACTCTCTGTCTTGTGAACTAAGCCAACTCTACATCTTTGCCCACTAAATGAAAATATTTTTTGTTGTTTCTATAGCAGTAATTTCACTTTTAAATCTGAAATGGTGAGATTTAAATCCCTAATTCCCAGGTTGAGATGAGGAGTCTGCCTTTACGTAGAAGTTATAATACTGACGGGTTCGTAGAGGTGAATGAGTTGAGATGCGCGTGCCAAACGGAGTATCAAGAGGTTTCTAGTCATTGCACAGATCCTCTGTGGCAGCCAGAAACACACCTACACTACGCGTGTCAATCTCTGTTTCCTGTGTAGCGTTTCTAGGGAACCTGTTATTCCGACTTCAAGCTCCCGTCCTCCCCTTTTCCTCCTCTCCTCTCTTTATCTGTTTCTTTTTCTGCAATAGAAAACACACACATCCCACCTCCTTTACATCAATAATCAATGCAGCTTTTTCCTCTTTCTTATCTTTTCTTCTGTTCATCCCTTTTTTTCCCCCCACTCTGATCCGAGTGCGCTGGGCTCTGTGACAGTCGTTGTGGACTGCAACCCCCCCTATATCAGCTTCTCTGTGAAGTCTCCTCTTACTGCCATGCGGCTGTGCGTACAATATAAGAATGCGTGTCAGGGCTGTGCAATTAATTGAATTTCAATTACAATTTCGACTTCCCTTAATCGTGATTTTGATTTTCAAGCGGTCCAGATGTGTGTGTGTTAGCTGGGGAATGACACCTGGGCATTTGAGGTGGGCACCTGATGATAATGGTAGGTGTGTGTAGAAACTGTGAGCAGCTGCATCGGAGTAGAAAGCAAGCAAAATAAGAAAGCGCAGAACAATGCCTGAACAATGCACACACAAACTCACACGCACGGTTTGAGACCTACTGTATTATTGCAGAAACACCCTCCTAAATTCTGCTGACGTGTTCCCCGTCCTCGCGTATATATATCTAGGTCTACCACCCTGTAAAAATAAACAACGGGACTCCGGAGATGTCCCAGACAACCCAGAACTGTCATAAACGGGGATCCAAGTCCCTGATCAAAGAACCCGCGGCTGCCGCCTCGGAGCTCCCCGGTCCTGGAAACGGGGCAGTGACGGCGAGCCGGGCCGCGGGGACCGCAGCAGCTGGCTCTCACAAGTCTGAATGGGACTGGAGCTATTGTGGGCTCATCTGCATAAAAACCCTTCATTCACTAGCGAGCAGAATACGCCATTAAAGATTTAAGCAGCCAGATGGGGAGGACATGCACTATAGAATGCATGTGTGTGTGTCTTCAGTGTGTGTGTGTGTGTGTGGGGTGTAAAGCATCAGAGTACACCTCTCAATCTCATGACGGAGAAAATGCCTCGGGTCAAGATGCTCTGTTTGTATGTGCCTGTGTGGGTGTCTGTGTTTGAGGAAAAAACAAAGAGCTGTGCACCTGAGTTTACGTCTGCCTGCTTTTCCCTCGGCGCGTTGTGCGGTATCGCTCGGAGGTCAGACGGGGTTAAGACAGTGAAATTGCAGCAGGGGCAGAGGGTGGCGAAGGCCAACGGGGATGAATGAAATCAGTGCCTGCCACGTGCAACACAGCAGCGAACAACCACAAAAGCACAAAGTGCGTCGCTTCTTTTCAAACTCACATCTGGTAATTTCAGCTCCAGTTTTGTCTGATAGAGCTCACGTTGTACAGCCAAAATATCGCATTACACAACGTCTCTACGGGCTTTAGAGGCCATGACATCAAATTTCATTTCAACACATTAGGACAAAAAAGTGCTCAAGAAAAATCTTCCAGGCTGCCAACATTATCAGCAAGCAACTTTTCTTAGTGCAGGGGGTCAATGCCAAAGTAGTCAGGCAATATCTGTAAGAAATACTAGATTGTTGCAATATTAAGGCAGACTGGGAAAGTGTGGACATACAGTAGATCAGATAGAGGCTCAATTCCAATCCGTCCCCTATACCCTCTCCCTACCCACTTCCACTATGTTTGCATGTTTGCATGGAGGGTCCGCCATATTGAGTGCTATCCCATACCAATTAGCGGGGAGTGGAAGCGGGATATATAACCGTCCATCAGCGATTCTACATTGATGCCGACTTCTACAGCTGCCCTGACTGACGACGTGCAACGCCATTTTGTGTTCCTCATGCAACACGCTATGTATGTTCCGTGCGACTGCCGGTACAAACATTTACTCGGAAACTGCTCAAACTAAGACAGACATTCAATTTATTCTACTTTATAGTCTTCCAGACGATATCAACTAGACGTAAATAGATTGTATTTAAGATCACATATACCCTTGTCTAGTCTAGAAAAAATGGTAGACATGTTTATTTGATTAAGTGTTGTATATTTATACATACAACACATGTAATATGTTTTACCCCTATCAACAGCTATAACCCCATAATTACCTCCGCCAAGGCAGAAGGCCTGGGAAGGAGGTAATGTTTTCACTGGCGTTGGTTAGTTGGTTGGTTTGTTGGTTGGTTGGTTAGTTGGTTGGTTTGTTTGTTGGTTGGTTGGTTAGTTGGTTGGTTGGTTGGTTGGTTGGTTGGTTTGTTGGTTGGTTGGTTGGTTAGTTGGTTGGTTAGTTGGTTGGTTGGTTGGTTGGTTCGTTGGTTAGTTGGTTGGTTTGTTGGTTGATTGGTTGGTTGGTTGGCTGGTTGGTTGGTTGGTTTGTCCGTTTGGAGGATAACTCCAAAAGTCCGCTATGGATTTGAATGACATTTTTTTGGAGGGCCGGGGTATGGCACAATGAACAATTGGTGGTGATCCGGATCATGATTTTTTTTAAATAACTCTGCTCAGCCTGTGCATTAACACCACAGGCTTTAAGACATGCACAGTGTAACTGATGACGCGTTCATGACGCGTCACCCAACTCTCTCGTACATGAAACCTGCCATGGCGGAGGTCTGCGCTCACCGGGTGCACTTCTAGTTTATTACATATTCAACTGCGCAATACTGATTTAACAGTAGCCTACAATAATTTAGTGCAATAATTCAGCTGTGTAATAATCTGGTTTACTCTGGCATTAACACTGCATTCATTTTTACAGTACATTTAAACTAATATTCACATTTATTTATATTAATACACACTTAATGATAGATTCTATTTTTCAGCATTATTATTTGCACCTTTGTTATACATATTTTTTTTATTTATATTTTCTTATAATTTCTCTGTTTATTTATATATATATATATATATATATATTTCTATTCTAGAACAGGAGAAAAACATAACTCAATTTCTGATTCTGATATTTATTTACAGTTTCCTTGGCAGAGAGAATAAAGTTTGTCCAAAAGCTTGCCTACACCTTAAAGAAGAGTGTTTCATTCATCTGTGAGTGTGACTATAAACCGAGTTCACTCCATCACGGAGTGGGAGGGTGTAGGGACCAGAGAGAAGATGTTTTCTGCTACAGTCACCTGACATATACTCTAGCTGCTGTGACACATATCAAACGCACCCTTTAGTAGAGGGCGGCCTATTCAAGCTGTCAGTGCCCTGCCCACTATTTCCAACTGCTACCACACTGAGCAGCAGAGTGCTGCAAACAATTGCTGCTGCTGCTGCTGCTAATATAGCATAAAAAAGCTTGCCTGTTAACACTTTGATTACGTGGCTTTTAGAGGAAATACCTGTGTGTTTTAGAACCACTGGTACCACGCTGCTACCGGTGTTCCCTGACTCTCCTGCTTGGCTGTTTGTTACATGTGCTCCAGGCACCATCTCAAGCCAAATGTGGGATTTTCCTCATCTGTGATGTCACTGCTTGGAGCTGCAAACTGGCTGCCGTACATCACCAAGGTAAGCTCCTACACTTCCTGCTGCGTGTGCTTAACATATTGTGACCTGGTGTTTTGGCTCTGTTCAGGTGTGTGATTTGTGTGCCCGGTGATATCAGTAGTTGGCTGCTGTATTGCTTTTCTTGCAGTGTGGGTGATGTGATAGCTTTGCTGGCTACTAATTTCTGCTTCAATCTATATCGTGTGGAATTGTATTTATTGAAAATGATTTTCTTTTGGTGAATGCTCTTTTGGCTGTTTATTTGGCAACGTGTGTTATGTCATTTACTAGCCTTTTCTGGAGCTTTCTCATGCTCTTCATCAGCAGATGGAGTTTTCTTAGTTGTCAAGGAGATGGCATAAACTCTAATATTGCAATAATGCACTTTTGCAGCACCCTAAATCACACACTGTGCACTACACACCCAATATGTGTACTATCGTTCAACATACTTTTGCGTGAATAATAAACAGCAATATGTATCTTTTCGCACGCCAGTAATTTACGTCGTCACTTCCTGAGAGCATCCTTGCTGCTTGGAGACGTGTAACCATGGCAACCCGGGCCAACCTCATGTGACCAAAACGACGATTTGTGAGAATCAAAGTTTGAACTAATATAAAGACTATATTACGCCTATAGCAAAGTGAAATATTAATTATACTTACACCTAAAGTTAAGCGTTATTGACGTTACAGAGCCGTCCGTCAACGTCTGTTATGAATGTTGTTGTCACTAATGCGTTGCATTGTGGGATATTTATGTAAATGTAGTGTCCAGCGTTTGCATACTGCAATATTAAGTAATAGTAGTAATGCAGTTCGGGTATTATTCGTTTCATACTAAGGTTTCGGACAAAAAATAAAATAACAAAATAAAAAACATACTGTTCTAGTCTACTAAATAGCAGCAGTAGTTCATTTTTGACGCGACCATAATAGTGGTTAATGTGGTGAATTGAGGGATGAGTTTATTCTCATCAGTCCTCTGCTGTACTGAGGTTGATGTGTGCTTATGAGGAGTGATGATTTGGGAGCCTTGATGCCAAATATCATATCTAACTATATACACCCCTTGTTTCATGTGTATTCCAAAACTTTATTTTCAAAACTCAAAACTGTGCAGCAGCCGAACAAATCCACTTTTTGAAGTGGAAGAGTTGTGCGGGGAGATACTGTAATTCCTCTAGTTTCTGAAGCAGTTGAATACTGGCCTGATATAAGGAGCACCACTCCACTGGATAATAAGCCAGAATGAATCATTAAGCCGCGCATGTTTTGCAGTGAAAAGTGTGTTTATAGAAAGAGAACAACAACGTGTGAATGAGCGAGGAAGGAGAAGAAAACAGCAAACTCCGTCTGGGGGAAAGAGATTACGCTCCCCGGAGACCAGGGCTCCCGTCCTACCCATAATGCATTACGTCTCCCTGTGATCTTTTCACCTCAATTTCAACCTCTGGAAACGGATCTGTTCCATTTGAATAATTCACCATCAATTTCTCCTCCCGTCGTCTTCCTCTCTTCACTCCTCTTTCCTTCCTCGCGCCTGATTCTTCTTTTTTTTTTTTTTTTATGTGACCTAAAATTATCTAAAAGAGATCATGGAGATGTCAGCCATAATTACGCGCCACGCCACTCTCCGTCTTTCTCTCTCTCTCTCCTTGCAAAGGTCTTCACATTACTCATTCATACAAGTGTAATTTTAGCTTTAGCGTGGATTTTCAGTGTTTCCAAAATGATGGCCCAAGTTGAGATACTTTCTTCTCGTTTGCACTCCAGCGAAGATGATTTGTGAAGTTGTTACACATTTGTTGCTGTTTTTTTTACAGTGAAAATATCCCCCTAGTGGGCCCCACATCTATAGTGCTAATAGCGACCAATAATGCCTATTTAATGGCCGGATAATGGTGGAATCAAGTGAAATATCACCAACCAATCAGGTAGCATGAATGAAAGTCTATTATTTACTGAAGTGATGAAATTATTGCCATTTTCAGCACCCTAACAAACCTTATCAACTATTATCAAAGCACTGCACATAAAAAAATTTGATGTTAGAAAACAAGATTCTACGCATATACTTATCTACTTGTCAACAGAATAGACACAGACTTCAAAAGTTGCAGTGTTATTTTTCAAATGCGACCATGCAGCGACAAGTCTGCGAGAAAAATTCGATTTCACTCTTATAAGGTACAGTTTCATGCAGCTATTAGATCCTCAAAAGCAAACAGCCTGGGAACAATCCAGCTTTAATGCCACATCAGAGCCATGTAATGAGATAGAGAGGGGATGGTGGGAAATACTGAAGCAGACACTGATTTAACAGATTTTCTGGACACACAGAAGCGTGAACTTAGATAACATCCACACAGGCCATATAAAATCCATGACACTTTCTAAACTGTAACCTTGTGTGTGCGGTGTGTGACACTTACGACAAAACACGGCCCCGCTGAGGTCTTTAGACATTCCTCCAGGAGCTTCATCCTGAGTCGCTGCAGCTCCGGACTGTCCCACTCCTCTGGATCGGCGCCCCAGTACAGGTCCACCACCTGGAAACACAACAACACTTAGCCAAGAGTCACTGTACATTCTAATGAGAGCAAAAAGACTAATTAAATGCATTCAGTGGGGCAGAATCTTTCTCCTACACCTCTGAATAGATAAGGTTTTCTTGCTTTCTTTTTCTACTATAGACAAGAAATAGCCAAAGTAAAGCCAATGCGGAAGTGCCTTAAACTTGCATTCTTTCTAACAGCCAGCAGGGGGCGGCGACTCTGGTTAGAAAAAAGATGTAATGACCGTACTTCTCACTTGATTTATTACCTCAGTAAACATTGAAAACATGAGTTTATGGTCTCAATCTGTAGTTTCAAGTCTTCTTCAATGCAACATGATGTTCATTTAGTAAATTATGGTCCCATTTAGAGTCAAATAGACCATAAAGCAGGGGATGCTTTAGGGCAGTGGTTCTCAACCTTCTTTGTGTCAAAGATCCCTAAATTGATGCACATAGGTCACGGACCCCCATTTGATAAGATTTTGCTTCAGGGACCTCCATCTGAAAAGATTTTGGTTGTTAGATATGATTAAGGCCAGAATTATAGTTGTCAACTACAGCTGAGGAAGTGAAACCTGATCAGAATAGTCACTCTTATGACTCTTACTGACATTGGGCTCACTTTTATTAGTGAATTAAATAGTGAAAATAAACCATTCCCCATTTTTCTGAGGACCCATGGGAACTAGACCACTGCTTTAGAGCGTGACTACCGTGTGATTGACAGGTCACTACCACAGCGTTGTCCAGTCTGGGAGTTGTCCGTGTTTTCGTCTTACAACTTTAACCCTTTCACAGTGTGTTTTTTCAGTTCATGAAAGTTAATTGTAACATTTTGGTCGCCTAAAAAATGTCTTATCCAGCGTTCGGTTGTACTTAGCTCCACCCACTCGTGTCACTTCTGGTTGCAAATAACCAAGATGGCGACGGCCAAAATGCTGAATCCGAGGCTTCAAAACAGCAGTCCACCAACCAATGGGCGACGTCACGGTGACTACATCCACTTCTCATACACAGTCTATGCCCAACCACCTTCCTCAACTCGCAAAAGAGCAAGTAAATGATAGATTTTCCTTTTAGCAAAACAAGGTTATGCACTTGCTGTTTCACTGAGAGACGTTGCTGTTTTGCGGGAGAGCACTTCAAGATACATTTTGAGCTCTTGCAAAACAGCTTTTACTGTAATCGCAAAGCTTGCAAAACACATTGTTTAATTACAACTGCAAATGCAGGGTGGTCAGATTACATGCACACACTGAAATTGAACAAACTTAGTTGAGAAAAAAAACAAAAACAGTTGAGGCAGAGAAGCGTATTGTATTTAAGGGAATTTAAAGGGAAAGAACCTGATGCCAAGTTTTGGGTTTTACAAACACAACAAAGTCTAATTAATCAAAAGCTCAAATGGGGATCAGCAGGCTTATAGTACACTCTAAAATCAGTTGAACGAAAGCCATTACTGTTTTGGAGCCTGACGTTGGCTTACAATAAGATACACTATTCCTGATAGCCTCGGGTTTAAAATAAATGAATGTGCATGGTCACGTAATTCTTCTTCTTCTCTCTTATAGCTATCGATTCCGCTAGTCCGTCTCCCTGATGACAGTGTTTGAGGAGTAAAAAGTAGCAGGGGGATGAGGTGCAGTTATTCAGCTTCCCCTCTTCCTTCATGCTCTGCTGCTCACCAGACTAGCTGGCTCAAATGAGTTTAGCCTGGCACAGTGACTGACACATCCGCAGTGTGGCAGAGAACAGCGTCGACTGGCAGCCCCCATATAACCGGGTGGTGCTGAAATTGAGAGTGTGGGACTTGACGGTCGGGGAGATATTGGCCTCTCCCACTATCGGTGGGAGCAGCAGGAGTGCCGGAGCTATGCCTCGGCTCATCTGCTTGATTGTTGTTGTGCACCTGTAAGCAGCTGTTTTACTGCTACCACAAACTGGCTGCATATCTCTTCCACAGCCTCGGGCTACAACTAACACACATCTTCATTATCAATTAATTCCAGTAGCTGCCAAACTTTTTGCCTCGTAATGCCTTAAAACAAAGCGATGTGTTGTCAGGCTGTTCTCATACACCGTTTGTAGCTATAAATAATTCACAGTAATTCATATACTATATATCCTATGAAGGAAATTTGTATTCAATCCACGTAATCGCAAACACGGAAGTATAAAGAGCGACAAATGCAGCGTAGGGAGGAGGTCGGGGTGGACGGATGTGTCAAAAAACACCGGCCTTTTGCTCAGGAGATCGGTGTTTGTACCCCATGCGAAACCAGAAGTCAATGTAATTTCCGTACTTAAGTTACGCCACTTCCGTAGTTATTTTTAAGCCAAACCACGATCTTTTCCTAAACCTAACCAAGTTGTTTTCTGTGAAGACGGAAGTTTATTTTGAAAAAAACTGTATGCATGTAATAAACGAACATGTGTTGCTGGACATTCGTAGGAAAACGCACGATAGATATCATACGAAGCGCTGTATGAGGATACATTGGTGTAGTTGTAAGTCCGCAGGTTGCACACTGTACGTTTGTCAACCGAAGGGTCATTATTACTCCCATTATAGAAAAACAAGCAAACACTAGAAAGCAAAAAAATACATATTTCTTTGATTTCCTATCCTGTAAACCATATCGCAACCATCCACGAACTAATCAGGGTCGTGTGAGGAACTACTGGCAGCTACGGGGCATGACTTAGGCGTGTGTGAGGAGACACGGAAGAGCGACTGTTCATTGTCAACAAAAGTGGTGTCTCCTGAAGAGGTTAGCGTAGATACTGGCATCAGAATTATATCAGAACTAGAGAGTATTTCTTCATTGAAAGAAGAAAAAAGATGTTTTCGCTCTTCTCCCGACTGGCTTCGGCATGAGTTTGATTGACAGATGGTTCACCCAATCACCTGCCAAGTATTTTTAAAGTGCCTTCCCTTTTCCAAAAAGTTTCCAGGGACGACTTCTCAGACGGTTTATGTTTCAAAAAACCATCTGGTGGGTCAAGTTAAGTTCCCAGAGCCCAAATATCTTCGGTCCGACACGCCAAAGATATTCAGTTTATAATAGTAGGGCTACTAACGATTAT
>CAKAOI010026932.1:0-16314 GCA_916701655.1 Sebastiscus albofasciatus
CAATCATTTTGAGTTGGCAGTAATTGTTTCAAATATCGGGTATCATATTCTAACATTTATGTCATCCGTCTTCCTTTCTAAGAAATTATAGTACGGATGGGGATCTAGGAAATGCAGCACCAGAATGATACCACCTGGTATGACAGCAGAACATATTCTTGTTAGGTTATTTTTGGCATTAAAGCATTTTTAGACTTTGGCAGCCAAGAGAATAAGACTTCATAGGTTTGATTCATCCCCATCAGAGTACTGCCCTTTAAAATGTTGACAATTTGCCCTGATCTCTTTGTTCAAGAGTATTTATTTTATTTTGGCTCTTTTTTTTTTTGTCATTTTACTGGTGGAATTTGTTCTCATGAGCTGCCAACCCTCATATAACTATGACTCAAGCATTGATGCGGCATAGCAAATGTGTCTTTGCTGCGTGGAACATTTCCCACTTTCATATCCTGCTCTTCCGTAAGACTTCAGCTCCAGTGTGTGTGTGTGTGTGTGTGTGTGTGTGTGTGCTCTGCAGAGATCCGCGAGGCCTTCAAAGTGTTTGACCGCGACGGGAATGGGTTCATCTCGAAGCAGGAGCTGGGAATGGCTATGCGCTCCCTGGGCTACATGCCAAACGAGGTGGAGCTGGAAGTCATCATTCAGAGACTGGACATGGACGGTGAGGCAAACACACAGCTGGGATTTTATGTGACAAAGCACAAAGGCTTTGCTCTATATTGTCCCACAAAACTGGACTTTGTTAGGCAGTAAAACCAGCGTCAATAAACACCAACTGTTCCTCTTTTTTTTTTCCGCAGGCGACGGCCAGGTGGACTTTGAGGAGTTCGTCACTCTTCTGGGCCCAAAGCTGACGGCAGCTGCGTTGCCAGATAAGTTCAACGGCACCGACTTTGACTCCGTCTTTTGGAAGGTGCTCATTATTCAGTCATTTTCTGCTTATTAGTAAGAGGACAGACAGCAGAGTCGCAGCTGTAGCAAACCTCCAAGCGCAGAAACATTTAGACCCTGCCACGGTATACGACTTTAAAGGAAAACCAGTTTTAATTGCCACATCCACTGGGTTTGTTAATGGGATGATTTTTAATCTTGGTGAGGGGTTTGGATTCCCTTAAGAACTGTGTCCCTCATCGAGACTTTGAGTTGATATCTCCGCCTCTTTGTGTGCGGCGACAGTCTTATTACTTAGAACATTAAAGTCAATTTTTATGTAAAATAGATATTAATTTATTTACTCTACAGACACCTCATTAGATAATCAACTGCTCACTTTGACAGTGGGATGAAATTAATAGGATGGAGCTCGTGTCTGAGCCGCCTTTGTTGTAGTTATGTGATAGCGGCGCCAGAGTAGCTGTCAGAAAGTGAAGCTTCAAATCGAGTGTGAAAGAGAGAGAGAGAGAGGGGGATTTGTGGGAAATCTCGGTGCAGTTAGAATCACAACCAAAGACACCTGCTGGGAGAGTGGAGAAACCCGGGGGACTGCTGCAAAGGCTGCATAGCCTCACATGACATTATATAACAGAATAGTAGTATCAAGCATGTGCTGCTGCTGGATTGATCACACAGAGCCTCCGGTCACACTGGTGAGCGCGGCTCAAGCTGAGCAGAAAATGAGGAACATAGACGAGCTTTCCAAACAGGCTCAGATCTTGGGTGGGCATTTTTTATTCGGAGATGTTGTTGTTAGTTTTGGTCTTAGTCATTCACTGATGCTTTAATTTATTTAAATCAGACTTTACAAAATGCCCTTGTTGGAATATATTTAGTCAGAAACTGAACTTTGAGGT
Organism: Sebastiscus albofasciatus; assembly: GCA_916701655.1. Classification (NCBI taxonomy): domain Eukaryota; kingdom Metazoa; phylum Chordata; class Actinopteri; order Perciformes; family Sebastidae; genus Sebastiscus; species Sebastiscus albofasciatus. The sequence continues at coordinate 1,791 of CAKAOI010026932.1, forward strand.
ACTGTACTTAAATATTTTCATTCAGCTACTTTATACTTTGAAGCAAATTGTATTTTTTACTACACTGAATTTATCTAACAGCTATTAGTAACAAATTACACTAGTGTCAAAACACATGACCGGCTTATAAAATACAATGCAATGCTATTAAGTTAAACCATAGACTGTATATATATATGAAGTGGACGTAGTCACCGTCACCCATTGGTTTGTGGACTGCAATTTTGAAGCCTCGAGTTCGGCATTTTGGCCGTCGCCATCTTGGTTTTTGCAACCATTAAGTGAACAATCAAATTTAGGATGTTTTAATGAAGTAACATTTTCCACCGTGCTGCGGGTTTGACTGAAAATTTGGAGTGTGAACTCGATTTGTTGTCCAGTAGGCAAACCACACCGCTCCATCGTCCAATAGGAAATTCAACTGGGTGGGACCTTGTATTTTGATTGGATATTAACTTAGTCAAAAGTTTAACATGCCTAATCATACTCTCTATTTTGTATTTATATTTCCATAATCTGATTAATTTACACGGCATAAAACTTTCTCTCTACACTGCTATTTCTGCTCTTTTTATTCACTTCCTTTTTATGAGTTATATACTGCATGTGTGTGCTTACATACTGTATGCAAGTGTTTATAAATGCCCCTTTGTGTGTTTACTGTATCTGTGTTTGTGGTATTGTGTCTACCAGCCTGCATGTGTCGAAGTTAATGTTGAGTTATGCGTGTCTATCCATCTCCAGTGTGACATGCAGAAGTTAACGGTGGAAGAGCTGAAGAGGCTCCTCTACGACACCTTCTGTGATCACCTTTCCATGAAAGACATCGAGAACATCATCATGACGGAGGAGAACCACATAGAGAACCCTGAGGAATGCCAGGTGGATATAGACAGTAAGGAAGGCCCTCATATACTTTCACAGACTCCTGCTGTTTATGTGCATCTGTTGAGATCATGCAACAAAGATCCCAGCTGGAATTAAATCAGGGACATTGCGGTTATGTTGCACGCATCTTAACCACCAGGCTACCAGGACGCCCCTCCTGTTTAGCTTGGCTTCGAGCACCACCAATCAATTTAAGTTACTTTCATCTAACTACAAAGCAAGGAATCTCTGTCTGTATGTACGATATGTATGCGTCCTTTGCATATCTCAACACTATCTACTTAGCGGGTGTGTTGCTGGGGGCCCAAGGACGTGTAGTGTCGATAAACTTCGAATAAACAAGTGCACAGGCCAAGCCCACAGGAAGAGCGTCGGGCTTTAAAGACAATTTTCGTAGTGGCCAAACCGTGGAATTACAACTTCCAAGTCTGTCACTTGATGCCATTGGACCCAAAAAGACTTTTTCCCATAAACGTACATTGGGAGAGACATTTTTTTGAGGTAAATCAACTTCCCAGTACGAACATTTAAATAGCCCTCAATTAAATCATTAAGTCCTAAAAGTTAAGAGGTGAGGTTAAAGGAAATGCTATAGCCGCTGACAGCAGTTAACGTTTTTTTGCTTCATGCGCCATTAGCAACTTTCATTGGAATGAACGGGGCCCCACCTCCAACCCTGTATCCAGTTGTCTTTATACATCCTCATCTATACTTCCCTGGAGCAAGCAGCACTCCCAGGGGCCAAAATTCAGATTTGGATTTTCCTAAACCTAATCAAGTAGATTTGTTGCTCACACCTAAGGCGATTTCTAGAAAAGCCCTGAAGGCAAACTTCTCCCATGTGCGGGATTCAGCAATCGGCCCGCTCCATACGGACACACGTTCCGAACGGGCACTGCACTATGGCTAGATAGTGAGGGGGTTTGTGGTTTAAGATGCAAGCAGCATCTCGCCTTACTACTGCATCAAAGATCATATAGCTTCTAGTGGTGTGTTTGACCATCACAAGCCACAATACATGATAATATATTATTTAAGGAAGTGATGATGGCCCAGCAAACCTGATCAACACTCCCCAGTTGTACTGTATTCAGTGGACCATGTCTAATAATAGTAAAACAGACTCATCTGTAGTCCTTCGCTACACAATAACACATTACAGATTTCACCCTTAAAAATTCCAGCAGCAGTGTTGAGCAGCCTCCATAGTGTACTCAGCAGCAGCGTATGAAACGCTGTGCCCTCTCATACAGCGGTTTTGTAATTTGAGCACAAATGGCATTGTTCCCTCTCCTCTCCTGCGTTCTCCTAAGCCGTAAAAATTACAACACTATTGCTAAAGCTCCATCCGCCTACACCGGCTCTGCGTGGAGAAGCCCTCATTTAAAAGTCATTGTGAGGAATGCAGGGAATCCCTAACTGAAGAGGAAGTAGAGGCAGGTTTACGGAGGTTTATGTCCACAGTGACAACGTAAATCACACCTCTTCATTACAAAATTTACTGACGATGGCGAATTTCCGTCTCAAAAGAGTGACGTTTTCCTTTAATGGTTAATTTACAGAGGGCTGTAATTGAGGATGCTTTGCTTTTTATGTGGTCATTCATCTATTGTATAGGTTTAATGATTGTTGGAGCCGTCACTTCTATGATTTACTAAGAAAAACATCTTTTCTGTTGGAAAAACACTTTTTTAAGACGTGAGCTGTTTTTCTCCGAGAGCGTCAATGACCTTCGGAGGAAATAAGAATAAATCAAAAGCATGATTGGTTTTAAGCGATTTGAAATATCTTCTATTTGGACAGAAATACAAGGTAAATACAAACACTTCTATTTGAACATTTTGTTTTGCTTCAACTGCCTCGCTTCCTACATCAGACGATTGTGCAGGTATCGCTGTTACACCTTTCCTTGGAGCGCTGCTGTTTTGGAGCATCCTTTAATATGCCAGTCAGGTGCCAATCCATTTGTTTGTTGTTCCAAACCTGCAATCAACATTTCAATCTAGATGCAGTTACGCAGCGTACAGGTGTGAAAACAAATCTTCTTGGCTGTGTTCACCCCTTATAATTGTGTTCATGTAATTGTAAGGTTTTGTGATGAACCCTTTCATTCGGAAATTACTATCGAGATATCTTTCAAGCATTAAATGACACCTGATTCAATAGAGCTTCAGGTAATCTTTTCCCTCCCGCCTCTTCTCTTCTCTCCCCTCCAGGTTCCAGCCCGACGCAGCAAGTCAAGCAAACTTGTGTGCGCAAGAGCCTGATATGCGCCTTTGCCATCGCTTTCATCATCAGCGTCATGCTCATCGCGGCCAATCAGGTGCTGCGGAGCGGCATGAAATAGGAGCAGCGGCATCTTCAGCCTTGACCACCACCTAAAGGCTGCCTCACAGATAAATGACTGGAGAGATGAAGCTTAAAAAAAAAGAAACATATAACAGACAATCACGCAAACAGGCCGACATACAGGATAATAACTGGAGTCACAGGACAACTACATGTGCAGGAATTCGTCTTGGCGTCAGAGACATGCTGACCTCACATACAAAGAGACGGCGCTTAAAGTGGACAGCTGACTATACATATCACTCTTCGTACTACGACATCTAGTATTCATTAGCATATGTGCATTTGAGCAGTGTTGCATTCAGTATGGTGGCAGCTATAAAGAGAAGTGTAGTGACTGTCCAGTTCTGTATTCGTCCAGTGTACCATGCCGTTTATTATAAACGAGTAGAAAGAAATCTGTGAAATATCATGGGGACTTTTGGAGAAAATGTATTCCTGAGGCTGGAAGGTTGTTGTTGTGTTCGAGGTCTGGAGTACACGGCGTTGTAAAGATATTGTATGCGGAGCAACGTTGTTGGGAACCACTTGGGAAAAACAACAGCTTGGTAAGAAAACAAAATAATAGGGGTATAGCAGGGAGGTGCATGTGATTGTGTGGACAGTTTCAGTCTGAGCAGGGTGAAGCAGGTTAACAGCTCGCAGGGGGAAGGTGTTGAACGGACAGGTAACTGGCTGGACATGCAGTAAACACTCCACTCTCTCCGTCTCCACTGCGGGGCTTTTTCAAGCCTCAGAGGACCACCATCTATGCATGAAATGCATGGATTTAGTCGTCTTGACGCATTTGTAAAAGTTCTTATCAATGTATTAATCATTATGACTGTGTAACAGCTGTTTTCAATTACTCAACGACAACTGTGAGCAACTGTGTGCGGTGCGGGGCATCCACAACAAAAGTAAAGCGTACGGCTGCATGAAAAAGAAGGGCTGCTTTAGTACGTGCTCGTAAAAAAAAAAACATTTCGGGATTGCTAAGCTGTGGACCCTTTGCATCGCCGGGCGCCTGATGACCATCGCCGCCAACCCCCCCCTGCCACCGAAGAGCAAAAGATGTGTGTCACTCAATCATTTAAAGAATATGCATCGATCTGTTTGATAGTGCGGATGCAAATGTGCAGGAATGTACTTTGTTCTTTTTAATTTTTTTTGTTGTTTTCCGTCTGGATGCGTTGCTATAGAGCAATAAATGTGTGTAAAATAGACATCTCACAATGCTTTGGACAGACGTGGATCTTGAAAGACTTTGGACCTATTAACTGTTGAGGTCAGAAAAGTTTTGAGGGTTTTTGGCAATAGAGCCGAGACTCTGAGGGGACAACCCTCGTACTCAGTGAAATGCAGACAGATGAGCGGAGCCGAAGCTGCCCAGTGTATCGGAGTCTGACGGGGGGCCAAATGGTGTAAACTGTTGCAATAAAACATAACTATCTGTGAAGCACCACATGAATTTGACTGGGTGCAGTTGAGGTTGTGCATGCATCTGGGTTAGGTCTGTCATCATCAATGTGTATTGTACATAACTTCAACCAAAGCTTCGGAGGGATCTGTGACAACAGAACTGGGCCACACGACGACGACGACGAGAGCGAGCTCAGTGAACAACTGATGAAATCAACGTTTTGAATTATTGAGAAGAAACCCGAAATCACGCACAAGTCCCACTGTCACTTGTACTCACTATGTTCTAATCAGCAGACCTTCATCAGGAAACCTGGAAAAAGAAAACCTTTTGTTTTAAAACTAAATTAGATTCTTCGACAGGGCCAAGACGTGTTTGGAAAGAAAAAAAAAAAGCCCTTCAAAATGCCCTCAAAAACAAGACACTGCATTATAGAGATCTAAATAATTCACATCTTATGAATATCCCATTTTAGGATCTCTATTGGCAGCTCCCCAAACTTGGATCTCACACAAGAGCCAGAGCCTCACAGAGGCATCACAATTAGACTACCCTATCGCCCAGAGCCAGGACGGGATAACGATTATCTGATGCACCCGGTCAATTTGTCACTAATGTCAACTCTGTGGGGAACTCAGAAAAAAAAAAAGCCCATTTATCAACAGATACCTTTTTTTTCCATTTTTGCACTTTAAGATGTGCTGCAGCGCACAACAACAACTCACCGCCATGATTGTTCATCCAACTCCTGAATCGTTATGTATAGTTTAGGCATAAAGAATTACTTTGCCATAGATGTATCTATTTTTGTGATAAGAATATGATGGAATAGAATATTAACTGACTGGCAAATTATACCGTCTCATTCGTTTTCTATTATATCATTCCCGAGGGGAACATTTTCACGGGGAATAAAGTTATAATATTAATAATTTGATTTGTTGCCTTATTCTTTGAGACACTTTGTGCATAAAATACACCGATCATGGGTTTATTATTTATCACCAGAGCAAAATGTACAAACCAATATTTATTTTTCTTTCTACCGATGAAAAAAATCTGTATGAACATGTTGATAGTCTACTGAATGTTCTATTTCCATTGTACTGTACTTTGATACTTGTCTTTGGATCTTGCAAAAATGTTTATTGACCATGTGATATCTGTTCATCAACTCCACCCGATGTTCTTATTCTATGTCTGTGGAATGGTATTTCACATGAATAAAATAACGACCATGTTATGTGTGTGTGAAATCATTTTTCCATTTGTCAAATACTCCATCAGGGAGCTTTGAGAGGACTCTGTGAAATGCTGAGGGTCAGTTTATCGATTGACATTCTGACATTTCAGATTGAAATCCATAGACAGTGATGGATTTTTAACGTTAGCTGAATCCATGGATTGCTTTATTCCATTTTGAGATACCCTTTGGCTTAGCAGAGGGTTTTTGAGCCTCATCTGTTGCATTTATCCGAACAAAATTGTCTTATATCTCTTCTGTTCACTAGCGATGGTCAGCCTGTTCCATTCTGGCAGTCTAAAAGGAGTCAGGGAGAGACTTTTTGCAACCATCATTTACAAGAAAAAAAAGCAGTTTTAAGGTTTTTACACGCCAGGGGCGTGACGGATAAACAACACGAAAATGAAACTATTCATACCGGCAGCGATGCAAATTGGTGACAGTTGCAACACTTGTTCAATAAAGTTTCCAATAGATTCACGCAGGCAGAGGACCAATTTGGACCCAGAGCATTATCTGGCAGTCTGTCTGAGGTAAATTGTTGTATAGCCTAAACTACTGTATACCATTTTATTGAATTTCCTTTTAGCGAAATGCTCTGAGTGAATATGAGTTCCCTCTGGTAAACATGGGCCTTTATTGTGATAAGTAAGAACAAAAGGAGTGGATCTGTTCTGCACTGCCTTTGTAAAGAGTGATAAAGTTTGCCGTCTTGGTTCGTACTGCGGAGCCTCCGTATTGTTGATTTACTCATAACTCTCAACACCACTTTTTGAATATGTCCGTTCCGCACAACGTGACTGGTTGATGCTTTTATTTGTGAGGCGAAAGCTCCGAAAAATTGACCTCATTCCGAAAAAGAAATTTGCGTTCTGTGTGAAAGCACATAAGATAAAAAATAGATATTGATGTGGGAATTAATCGCACGAAAAACATGCCTTCAGTGTGTAAAGGCCTTTATATGTACCGCATAAAGTTGTCTGCAATACAGATTCTTCATCAATATAATTGCAAAAGGTGCAATAAAAAGGACCTATTATGTTTTTGTGCTTGTTCCCTTTTAGTGTTATGTAGTTTTTTTGTGCATGTAAAAGGTCTGCAAAGTTACAAAGCCCAATGTCCACACAAGAGTTACCCTCCCCAACAGAAACACTGCTCCTGCACTGCCTGAAACGCCTTGCTTGAAGTCCTGCCTTTTCTTCCGTAACGTGGTGATGTCACCAAGTAACACATTTGCATAATACCTGCCTCACGGCTAGTTTGGCACGCCCTCAAACAAAGATAGTTCGAGCGGAGCTGGTAGCAGAGCCCGAAGAGTTTTGTTCGGTTGACAAATCATAACAGTGGGCCAGCTGACCAATCAGAGCAGACTAGGCTTTTCGGGAGGGCGGGGCAGGAGCTCAAACAGAGCGTTTTAAGCAGAGGGTTTAAAGAGGTGCAGCAGCACAGTCGGTATGAGAAAAATAAAGTATTTGTTGCATTAAATAATGTAAACATGCTCTAGTAGAAACCCCAAATACAAGTATGAACCTGAAAATAAGAACAATAAATCCCCTTTAAGTAATCAAGGACAACCCTACTGTTTGTGCCATTCCCTTGAGCTACAGTGGCCTGTTATGACCAGTTAGGTAAGTGAAATCCTAGACATTGGCTCTTGTGAGACAATAATCCATCAACATACAAATACTGGAAAAATAATTCTGCATGTACATTTGCTTTTTCCACTCAAGAAGGAAACATCTCAGCCTTTTTAGCTGGTAAATGTTGTGACGGCGGTCTCTTGCTCACAGCACCATGTTCCGTCTTTGAGCTGCTGAAAATTCACGTAGGTGGTGAGAGGAGATTAGGAGTGTCTTGAATTGCCAGGAGGCAGAGAGTTTGTTCCCAAAACTGAGTTTAAACCAGCCAATAATGAATGCTGGTAATCTAAGCTCCCTTTGATGCAATTGTGGAATCATTTATACACAGAGTTTTGATCATTTTGTGCAATAGGATGATGCCTAATACGTCTTTTGGGTAGATGACACTTGATAAAAGCTTTTGGGTGGTCTGATTTAAACAATTTGACCCTTCATTCTTTAATTGTCACACTAATAAAAAGCGATGAGCTTCTCCGAAATTGCCATCTATTAAAACAGGTAAATGCCCATTTACAAGTACACTTGATCAATTTGCATCTCCAACTCTGGGTCATATGAAAAGAACAAAAAGTTGCATAGTATACAGAGTAAATCAGACATTCATCAGTGTTCTGGATCCTGTTTTCGTGGTATTCTACCAAGCATTGCCGTCTTGTATAGTCAAGCCAAGTCACATATTAACAGTCTAACACACATCAAAAGCCAGAGAAAATAGAAGGGTGTTCAGCCTGAAATGAAGCATTTGATGGTGGGGGTTTGATCGAACACTTCTACAACTTGGGCCCAACCATGGAAAAGGCACAGCCACCCTTACGCCTCAAACGACTATCAGGGATAGAAAGCAGCAGCTTATCGGATGACCTCAGTGTTCTAGGAGGACAGACGGGATGTGGAAGGTCACTGAGATATTATGCAGGAGCTAGCCCTTTCAAAGCTTTAAAATCTAAAAGTAAAATGTTGCAGTCAACTCTGAATTTCACTGGAAACCATGCAGTGCAATGACATTGAAATCTGAGTAATATGGCAGGATGTTTTATATGTTGTTAGCAGACGTCTGGCCGCATTTTGCACCAGCTGAAGGCGTGCCATAGTCTAGGTATATAGTCATAGGTATTTCCATAGGATGCAACTTTTGGGCAGAAGTTGCACCGCGTCCTGTTATCAATTTAAAAACTCCAGAACAGTTATTGTCTTTAATTGGTTTTGTTGAATAATTGCCTATAACTGACTGTATTTTCATTGACATCTAAATTGTCCCCAAAAGCCATAATTACAAGAAATAGACCATGAAATAACATATATAGAGTTACCATATTGACAAGATGCTTTTCTAAAATAGTGTTAGCAATACTGTACTTCCTTTAACTTGAATGTGCATTTATACAAATTGACAGAGCATGTGTTTAAAAAGTTATTACAGTTATTGTCTGGCTGTTTTTTGAAACACACTACACTATATACAATATATTTACCTTTGAAACTCCACCATGAACATGTCACATGCCAAAGATCCAGTTCTGAAATGGCCGTTGTCACCTTGAGTTTTTGTGGTCTAACACACTTCAACTGATTGCTCAGCCCGATTGTATGAAAAGGCAAGGCAAAAGCATGCCATCAGAAGGCTGTTCTTGCTTTTGGCGTGTCATTTGTACGCCATGCAGTCTGTACTGACTGCAGTGTAAATGAATCTGCGTGAATATGCTACGCTCAGAGCCGGTGACGTAGAATAAAAAGTGAGAAAGATGGTGGGTGTGAGGGGAGCTGGATGTGTCCAAACAAACACAGGACTTTCAACCAGGAGACCGGTGTTTTGTATTGTAAGTTACGTTAGTGACATTTATGATGTGTTTTGTTACTTATGTTATGTTGTTTACATACGTATTGTACTTAGTGTACATACTTATTTTAAGGCCAACCATGACATTATTCCTAAACCTAACCAAGCTTTTGCTGCCTAAACCTAGTGAGTGCTTTTGTTGCCCCGAGCTGGTACTGTACCTTCAAACACGCGTGTAATAATCACACCTCGGTGAGGCAAAACGTAACTCTGACACGCTGTCCTCTGATGGACAGGCATACTGGGTTGGATTGTTAGACATGGCTCAGTCAAGTCGAGTTAGGTACAACTATTTTTTAACAATATATCACAACTCAAACTGGGCTTTACCAAATGGAAAATCACAAACATTTTCATCTAAAGTCAATTACTATCTATTTCTATCTGCTATATTGTACAACTTCTGCATATTTGCATTCTGATGTGTTTTTCCATCTTTGCCGCAGACGCCATTCAAGTGTCAGTTCTGCGTAGTAAATTAAAAACAGGGACTCACACTGTCGAGGCAGTCAGCAACTGTAACATTCCCGTGGAATCAGACAACAGTACGATGATTGATGTTGCATGTTATTGATGCCTAAAATAGAAACAGCTAAAAAAGAAACACATATATTGTAACAGGAACAACAACAGCATCCCTGTCCCTCTAGGGGAGTTACACATAAATGAATCTATTCAAGACAAAACCTTATGTAAGGAATAAATTAGTCAATAAATATTGCAGTTGCAAAGAAAACTCAAACTCCTGGGGGGACGATTGTTTCTAGAGAACACTTTCATGCATTATTCGATCGTAAGGAAGGTCGCTATCAGGAAGCAGATAACTGATAATGATTATTTTGTGTGTCCTTTACCACATTTTTCCAGCCCGACATGCTCCACAAGGTTCCAAATGGCAGCATAAGCTCTTGCCAGAATGACTAACGGTTTTGTCATTCCCAGAGGGAGAGGAAATAGGAAAAGTATTTCATTTCTTTTGTCTCAACATTAATCAGTCGCTGAATGCCTCAAGGTGAACGCTGGTAATCAAAAGGAAATAACTGACATGACATTCATCTTTTTTTTTGTGTGTGTGCTGCACAGAAACCTTGGAGACTCAAAAATAGAAAAAATAAAAAAAAAAATACTCCTGCAAGCCAATGACCAGCGAACCATTACGGTGACCCGATGATCAATGGAGGTCAGAAAATGAAGTTCCACACGAACACATAAATCATAATGGAAGGAGGAGAGAGGCACTTGTCAGTTTCTACACCGTGGCGGAGAGCCAAAGTCAGGAGCCAGATTTATCCCGGATTCCTCTGCGGGATCAGTGACTCACGGTAACTTTATTACTCAGCTGCAGGGTTCAGAAAGAGCTCTATTGCATCAGTCCGTAAAGGGCTCTCACTGAAGTTCTGCATATCGCCAGTGCCTCCGTGCACCCAGGGACTATCTCCCTCCTTGGCAGAAGCTTAAAGGCTTTTCATTTGTAAAAAAAAAAAAAATATCTGCTTCAAAAGAACAAGCCAAGGTTTGACATGGTTCTTTTGAAACCCAGATATGGCGTGAGCCCAATGGGTGGCAGAGAGAGGACACGAGAATATGTTGCAGAAATACTCAAGATAATACCTAAGAGCGATGTAAACCCTGAGAGGAAGTTTTAATCTCATCACTGCTGCACAAACAAAATGGGCATGTTTTCTTCCCCGCCATACCTAAATAAGCACCAGAGCTAAGCCGATATGCTGCAGTACCAGTTCTAATCAAATGTATTTATGGAACGGGGCGAATTAGAGAGTAAATACAAGTTTGTTCTGGGGAATCCATAAAATCCATAAAAAGCATATTAAGATGGATAAGCAAATGTTCACATGGGAGGACAACAATATCCGTGCTGGAAAAAATGTTAAATTGCTAATTGCTTGATTGTTTGCCAGTCGGGTGCATAATGGGCAGAGAGTGAATGCCAAATGTTTGCAAAGTAATTCTGAGATTGAGCTTCACTTCGAACCATTAAAAAAGGCTTCACATTCTTGTTTTTCAGCCGTTTCTTTTCAATCCTCCTCGCTCTCCTGGGCGTCTGAGCACAACAGATCATTATCATTTTCCCAATAAGGTGCTAAACACATTTGCACTATCCGGCTAAGTTAACCGGCAAGGGACCGTCTGTATTGTTCGCCAATCGCCATCAATTAGGACTGCCCAGGCTGCATAAAGATTACCGGTTTGTGACGTATATGTGCAACAGTAACGTAACTCTTATCAGTGTCATATTGCAGTGTCAGATCACATTGTTGTCAACGGAGACATTAGCAGTCACATCAGGCCACACTATGATTTCCCACGGAGAGCGAGTGATTAAAAGGACTGATTCTCACAGCAGCCGTGGAAAAATGGAGACGTTTCTCATCCATTACTGATGAGCCTGTTTAGCCTCCATAGATGAAGCCGGAGATCTGAGCTTATTAATGTTTTATTCTTCTATTTCACTGAGTTAGAATTGTTTAAATGAGATTTTTAAAGATATTGTTTCATCCGCGGTAATTAATAGCAAACAAAAAGGTGAAGGAAACTGAAACCCTTTAAGGAAGTTCAGAGCGATGAATTGCATTGACCCATGTTATTGTGGGTCATGGATGAATACACAGCTCTGTGAAATAGATCCACTTTACTTTCTCCATACTGAAGACACAAGGCTTCGTGTGCTTGCTCCACAACTCTAAAATGTACAGTCGCTATTGCTCAACCACCCTCAAACCTTTTTAGCATATTGTTACACCAAACTTTGTCTCGCAGCCTTTTAGTCAACAAACTGTTGTTATATCAGCCAAAAGTTGGATGGAGAGAAAGATGAGAGAATTCTAACAAAAACACTTCCTCTGCGGGTTTGAGCACAAAATTCAGAAGTGTTTTAGCACAATGCTGAAAAAAAATAAAAAATACTGAACAAGCTTTGTTGATTGGCCAACTTACAACGACTGATCCTATGAAGATGGGAAAAAAACAGGAAAACTGGGAAGATTTTTTCCCAATTGATCTAAATGTTTGGTCAAAACTGAATATCTGTAGTCGAGATCAACTTTAAAAAGGCAGATATTTAATACGTCTGCACACAACAGTGTATAATGCCAGATTTCCACTGCATGATCGGCTCTGCTTGACTCACTTTTGGTACCAGGTTCTTTTCTCTATTTCGTTTTCCACTGCAGATACAGTACTACCCCTTCAGTATAGGATTCTCAGCTGATCGCCGTACCGACGCTGAATTTAACTGCCGTGACATCATCTTCAAATCGACACTCGCTGAATCATTTCACCGGCAACCAAACAGGAACGTCTGCACTTTGTCAATGGTATGGCGAAGTGTATGTAGTGGAAACTCGACCGAGGTGGTGCCAAAGTACCAAGTACTATCCACAAGTTTTGCTAATGGAAAAAAACATAAAAGGGCGAATCGTGCTGTATTATGCAGTGGAAATGCGGTATATCTGTGTTCAGACAGAACACAAGGCAAACTTGGTGGATACAAACTTCTTTAGACACCTAATCCCATGCCCCTAAAATCAACCCTACCATTAATTCTTTGCCTTATAACAAATCCAATGTTATCCTAAAATCTTGAAAAAACTAAGGCAAATCTTAACCCTTGACTTGGTCAAAGTGACAACCAAACACAATGGCCCCAAACTGCAGGCTTTTATCAATTTTAGGACATTTGCCCCACACAAAGAAACACAAGGCAACTACAAAGAACAGCAGCCTTTTTAGCAAATCAACTAAAACTGCGTGTTAACAAACAAGTTCCAATAAGCCTCCACACAATCAAACATGAAGGCAGCTCATCTCCAGATATTTTCAGCTTGGAAATCATCAATCTCTGGAACAACATGTCTGTCCAGTTCCCTCCCACCCCATGCCCCTTCCAGCACGTTCACAGCTCGGGAGATGAAGAGTAATCAACAGACTTCCAGGAAATCAAACAATGTAATATTTCCTGCCAGGAAGAGATGTCATTGACGTCGACCCCTGGGTCAAGGCCAGTTTGCGTATGTGAGTGAGGATCCGGGGACCTATTTGATGCTTGATAGGAGCAGATGGAGTACTCGCTGCTGCTGCTGCTGCTGCTGCTGCTGCTGCTGCTGCTGCTGCTGCTGCTGCTGCTGCTGCTGTCGGGCCAGCTGCAGCTGCCACAACTTTTATTTTCTCTGATCGTTGGTTATTTATCTATGTTTTTATTTACTTTGCTTTTTTGACAGGAGGAAGAGCTCTGGTGGGGTTTTTTTTTCAGCTGATGTGAATTTTGCATGAGTGTTGTTTCACCCTTCTGAGCAGTGTGGTTACTGAGAGGTCAGGAGGCAAGAGGAACTAAAGTCCAAGTCCAATTAATACTTTTCTTGTCTCTTTAAGTTGATAACTAACATCGGGTCTGCGCCGCGTTCCGGCTGATGCGGTTTTGTGCCGTCCTACGCACAGCATCATAGTTTATCACAACGGGAGCATTTCAGAAGCGTTTTGCCTGCACGACTTGCAAATTAATTTGCAAGTCATTTTTCCTAGCTATTTGTGCTTCTACCAGTAGGCTACATAGTTAAATAGTTTAAACAGTGATCATTGTTGTCATTTCCTACTTTGCTGTACTGTATCCGACAGTGAATACCGTTAAAAGTCCAGTTATGAACGACACGGATCAAAGATTTGTGGCTGTAGTGACGTGATACGATCAGGAGTCCACAAGGGATGTTTATTGGGAAAACAGACCAGATGCCCCAGCCGTTCCACTTCCTGCAGCTCGATCTGCTCTGTGCAACGCCTGTGAAAGTACCGAAGAGACTTTCTTGGAAAAAGAAAATTAAGACCTCGCAAAATTTTGTGTCTCCGGCTTCAAAAAAAACGATAAAAAGGTGCAACAAATTAACAAGAGAGTGAGAGAAAATGTCAAAAACAGCCTGTACATGCCCACACAGTCCTGAGAAGTGGTCTAGTCAGCCCAAATAAGTGGAAACTCCTGTGTGGTGTACCACGTAAGCTTTAACAAACTGGAAATATGTGCAACAACTACACAAAAAGAGTTTATGTATACCTCTAAAAAAAACATGTAGATGTTGATTTGTATTATCTTTAACACGATAAGTGAGCGGTCCCAAAAGATAGATTCAGATTAGGGTTGCGGTCACACATGCAAC
>CAKAOI010026933.1:0-129894 GCA_916701655.1 Sebastiscus albofasciatus
AGTTAAAGTTAAAGTTAGAGTGAAGATACTGATATCATATGAAACTAAAAAACCTAAGGAGTCCATTGGGACCAACCATGTCTTACTAGCTTGTCAAGAAGGGGGTTAAATAGCACTCCCAACTTGCGCTACATTTCTATGGGTACCCACAAGTCTCCCCTTTACATACATTCCCACTTTATGATAATCACATGCAGTTTGGGGCGAGTCATAGTCAAGTCAGCACACTGACACACTGACAGCTGTTGTTGCCTGTTGGGCTCGAATTTGCCATGTTATGATTTGAGCATATTTTTTTTTCTAAATGCAGTACCTGTGAGGGTTTCTGGACAACATTTGTCATTGTTTTGTGTTGTTATTTGATTTCCAATAGTATATAATATATACATACATTTGCATAAAGCAGCATATTTGCCCACTCCCATGATGAAAAGAGTATTAAATGGTTGACGAAACTCCTTTTAAGGTTAATTTTGAACAGACAAAACTCGTGATTAATTTGCGATTAATCCTGATTAAATATATTAATCAATTAACAATATATACACATACACACATATAGAGCGTTTGAAGTGTCCGGTATGACATGATGTATCCCACTATCTGTTCAGCATACTCTGCTAAGTGGCTGAGAGCTTGGCTGCCCCTTCAGGCCACTGCTAACGCAGCCATTCATGTCTCACTCCGACAGTCAGACCACCACGATGACGCTGCCCTCCTCCTCCTCTTCTTCCACCTCCTCCTCCTCCTCCTCCTCCTCCTCCTCTCCCGCTGCACTCACGTTGTGCCTTCCCTGTTGGGAGCTGAGCTTGAGAGTCTTTATACAAGTGCAAAGTGTTTGTGTATACTGTATGTGTGTGTGTGTTTGCGTGCACGATGCTTACAAAATAGAACTCAGTGGTCTCTAAAGATGGAGTTGCATCCTCCTCTGACTTGCGATCCGCTTCATGTAACCCTTCAGCATTGGATGTGGTGAAGATGTGCTTATCCAAGATCAGATCACAAGATTAACACAGCTTGCTGTACGCTTTCCTGACTGTCACACAGGGGCTGATTAATTGGCTGTGTGTGCAGGAAGCTGGAATTTCTCACAATAAAACTGCACACTGACACTGGATTAGAAAGGTGACATGAAGTAGATTATAATTAAAGGTGCACAATACATCTTCTGTTGTAAAGACTTTAGATGTTTTGATTGGAAATAAAGACAGAAGGTGAAGATCTTGGATACTGTACAGGGTAGTTTTACTTGTGCGTTATGTCAACTCTCCTGTAGACTGGCTGCGATGTTTACATTAAATATAATAAAGTATGTGTGTCTATCTGGCAATGTACAATTTAGAGTTGGGCTATAATGGATAACACAGTGAGATTGTTAATCGGTATGAAAAGTTAAAGGTTTTCTGTACGACATTCAGAGCATTAATATAGCTGCAAACAACTATTTGCTATTTAAACATATAGAGGAGTAATGTCTACCTGAGCAGAGAATGAAGTCACTCTCCCTCTGTGTGTGTGTGTTGTGAGCTGAGCTTCTCTGTGCTTTTTTCACATCGCTGGGCCACTGTGCGTGCCTTTTAGTGCATGTGAGTGTGCCCCATTGGCTAGCTTACGGTTGCTGCTCTGCACTGCTCTCATATGGCGGTTACAGCTGATAACGGCGTCATCGCGGAAGCATAGCGGCCACCGTCCGGTTCCCCCTCAGCTTAACACTGTTAGCTCTGTCAGCACTTTTGCCATTGTTTGCACTGTTAGCACCGTTAGCTGCGAGCCGTCGACTCAGCCATCTCTCTGAATTTCGAATTTAGCACCTTTAAGTGAAACAACTTAATGGCATGCATGAATTATTGTTCTGCAAGCCAGTAATATGTCCAAAAACACTGCTGTCCCATATAATAGTTTGATTTGTTTTTACGAACACCGTAAAACTCCTGCATAAGCAAATTCAACCTGGATTCACTCCCAACTCGCCAATTGGGCAGCGCACCTCGGCATGGGAAAACGATGCACGTACACATCCTTTAGCGACAATATGTGACAAACCAGGCTTTCAACTAACTCCAATATAAACCTACCCGCGGCATTAAGCAACGGTCGGAGAAAGTGACTTATTATTAATGGCGTGAGAGTCTGTTAAAGGCGGGTGGGAGGGGTGGTGGATGGGATGGATAGAAGTTAATGTCAAGCACGATTTAACACGATTTCTCCCCATAGTTCAGAGACATGCAGGTTAGGTTAATTGGCCATAAATTGACCTCTAAATTGCCCATGGCTGTGACTTTGAATGTGGAATGTTTGTTAGTTTATGTGGACGTGTTAGCCCTGTGATAGACCGTGCATGTCCAGAATGTACCAGACTTCTCGCCCAATGTATGCCACGCAAAGGCTTTAGCCCTTGCATCCCTGAATAGGATAGAAGATGGACAAATAGATGCTTTATTTGGTGTTGCAGAATATTTTTGCCACATTTAATAATTCAATAGGTTAAGAAAACATACAGGAGTGTTTTGTGCCTCATGCTTGGTTGCTCTGCTCTGCTGCAGATGAAAACACGATATGTTGTGTAATGTAGAGAGCGGCATATACTGCAAAGACCTGGGTTAAATTCTTGGCAGTCGTTCGGTACCTCTGGCAGTGTTTGCGAGTTGGAAGCTGGTGAGGAATCATATCTTTTGTTGCTGCACTAAAGTCCTTCTGGTTGGTGAGGGCACCTGGACGGAAGTGTATATCACAGGAGGCACATTGCTGTGTACATACATCCTGGTGTTACCGGTGGCATTGGCCACAGAACAAGGGAGTTGGCCGTACCAAATTGTGGGTGAAAGTGGGGCAAAAAGGGGATAATCATCATCATTATCCGCTCAAATCATGTCAATATCTGAATGCTGTAAAGTTTTTTAGCTTATCATAAATCATAATTATATCCCTCTATATGGGGAAGTGAGTTTAAATCCTAAAACATGGCATTTATAGCAGAAATGAAGATGTTCAATACTCAACATGAACAGAATGAAAAAATACCATTAATCTTGGTCAATGTGTTTTCTGAATTTTTACTGTATGTAAAGTTATGGGTTACAGTTTTAATTTTATTAAATTATTTTATTCATTTTTTAGTATTTTTTTTTTTTTTCAAACAAATTACTTAAAAATGTTCAGTAAGAGATTTTAAAAGGATTCAGATACTCTGTATTATTCAGTCCTTTTGGGGTCTAAACATTATCAGCATCATGCAGGCGTTGATTTGGCTTTGTTCCCTCACCCAAAGGTCAGCCGTGGCTAAAGAGGAAGCGTTGTATCTCAAAGAGGAAACACTGTTTTTCCTTTCTCTGTCTCTCTCACCTTTTCCCTCCTCTAGCAGAGCTTTGCTGTGAGGTGTCATAGTGCAGCTCAATTTAGATGCCGCAGACTGAAATCAGTCTTGCTCTCTGCTGCAATCAAGAGTTTTTTTTGCCAATCCCATCAAGAAACATTTACTAGTAAAACGCTGTGCCATCCTGCTTTTATCCTGTAACTGTGGACAGACTGGGTTTATTCTCTCCAGTAGGACGGACTCCCACACTTCCCAGAATGAAGGTGAAATTCCTTTATAAAAGCTGTGGTTTCTAGTGGCAACGAACTGCCTGCTTCCCTGTGATCCCTTCCTGTTTGAAGACAGAGGCAGAAAAGAAGCAGGGGTCACACGGCGTCACAAGAGTTTGCACTTTAAAATAGGATTGAGGTCCACGTTTTAGTTTTAAAGGATAGGAAAGATGTACTTAAAAGGCTGTTTACGGAAGGAGGACTGCAGATTTTTATTCGGACCAATATTAAGTTATATAGACATTGCCTTCTACACAAAACTGGATCATTTCGATCACCTGTTTGTTTCAGCTTGTTTACTTGTTC
Organism: Sebastiscus albofasciatus; assembly: GCA_916701655.1. Taxonomy (NCBI): domain Eukaryota; kingdom Metazoa; phylum Chordata; class Actinopteri; order Perciformes; family Sebastidae; genus Sebastiscus; species Sebastiscus albofasciatus. The sequence continues at coordinate 3,889 of CAKAOI010026933.1, forward strand.
TTATCTTTAAATGGCAGGCTTTAGATTAGTGGATATTAAGGTGTGGAGATCAGGAGGAATACTTTCTTTCAACTTAAATCTTGTGTGTGAGTATACACTTAATATTGTTGACCCACAGCCTACGTGTTGAGCCCAATATTACGCTCATAGTAAAAGCTTCAAGACCAGAGCTTGGATGTGCTGATCCCCGCTAACCCCCCTAGCGGGCCATAGAGGTGTCTGGTTACCTGAGCTCAGAGATCTGACTGAAGAGTTATTTAAATAGGTGACGATATGGATGATTTATATCTCTGACTGCGTAAAGTTGTTCTCACCTGCTGGCACCACAAAGAGCCAGATGCCCTATGGCCTGATAACCTGGCAGGTTTCTCTCTTCAGTCGTACACGACGTGTTTTTTGACCCTGACATGCATTCACTTTCCCATTAGTTATGGTTGTTGTGCACCTTTAACACAATCTCTGGTATGAGATTTCAGCCGGTGTGTAGGTGGTTTCCAGCACGTTGACAGTTGATGATGCCTCACCAGAGCTGGTGAAATATGAGCTAAGTTGGCCTGGCCACGGTTAAACACCTATCAGTTTAGTAAGTGAGGCCACTTTGCAGGGGATTAAAATGTATCACATACTCTACTAATTTCTCCTCTTGTCCACTGGAAACCCCCCTTTGAGGACATCTGTCTTACTAGTAAGCAACAAGGGAATGAGATCCTCCGTACCACCACTGACTCTCCATCAGCTCAGGCACATTAGGTCTGGACCAGTGTCGGTTCCATGCACATGGTGAATTATTCATTAGGACACTTGCGGTGGTGTTGAGCACAGATGCAGAGACGTGCCTTTAAACAAGGCTTCCCCAGTAAACGTATAGCTCCGTCCAACATGTTTAACATTCAGCCTGATGACTCACAGCCAGTCTTCAATTATGTTTGACTTCACTGCGCTGCTTTATAGATTTGTTCACTGTCCAAACCCCTCTGTACAACCTATAACTCAGAGATACTTAGAGCCCTGTACAACCGTAACAAGATCAACGTAATAGTTCCTCTGTGGAGATGAAATTAAAAGTATAGTGTGTAGGATTTGGCAGCATTTAGTGGTGTAGTTGACAAACCGAATACCCCTCTGCTCACTCCTCCCGTTCCAAGACTGCGGTAATGTGAACTGGCGAGTGCAAAACCGTGTTAACGCCGTTTGCCTCGCTCAGAGGCCATCCTTACCATAATAACACTACTTTAGGAGCAGAAGTCAGACGGTGACTGGTGGTAACACAGTTTTGCACTGTGCGGCTCATGTTACCACAGTTTCACAAGCGGGTCGGAGAACTACAGTGGCCTTCAGGTAAAAACACAAAACGGCTCTCTCTAGAGCCAGTTGTTTGGTTTGACTGTTCTGGGCTACTGTAGAAACATGGCGGAGCAACATGGCGGACTCCGTGAAGAGGACCCGCTCCCTATGTAGATATGAAGAGCTCATTCTAAGCTAACAAAAACACAGTGATTCTTAGTTTCAGGTGATTATACACTAATGAAAACATAGTTATGAATATTATATTCCATTCCTGCTAATAGATCCCACGAAATGTTACACACTGTTCTTTTAAATAAGTAAAGTCTCTTTGTGGCTTTGTCTTTGCAGCTTCACACCTCATAGACTCTGTTAGGAAGTGTCAGATGACTCAGACTTGCTTCACAACCAATATACCACCTGTTGTTCCCTTTGTGTGGTTGTGTCTCTTCAGTAAATGTGAACAGTACATATGTGTATTATTTATTTGTTTTTTGTGATCAACATTTTGTATTTGTTGTCACAGCAATAGTGGTGTGGGTGGTAACGAGGGATGTAGTTACAGATGGCAATCAGCTCCTGTTGCCTTAGAGATAAAATTACATCTGAAATATTGGGTAACTTCCACATCCACACTCGAAGAGTTTGCTTTATTTAAGCTAGAAATATGTTCAGAAAAGGTGTATACAGGTCAGTTTACCACAGATACCAGGTGTGAATCAGTCTCCAATAATAGTCTTCCTGGCAGCAGTAGAAGCAGATAACATGTTTTGGTCTGTGGTGTCATTACGAAAGTACAGATGTCTTGATGTGGGGTTTTTTTTTTACGTGTGCATGTGTAGGAGTAAATGATTGCGTGTCTTCCGGTTTGTCTTGTTCCTGGAAAGCTGAGGGCAACAACTCTGGCAGCAGGGCCTCCCTGTGGGTTTCATCTTGCACAATAGGGCGTTGTGCCTGCCCTCTGTCAGGGAACTACCTGCCATTCACCTCCTCATTCAGACACGCTCGGTGCTGAGCGCCTGAGCCGAACCCGACACGGCCAGGCGAAACACGCCACGGACGGGACGCCTTTGATCCAGCCTAGCCTCTTTTGCTCTCTCTGTAACTCTCTATCTCACTTACTCACTCTCCCTTTCTGATACAAAGAGTTGTGTGTCTTCTCACACTCTTTGCAGTATGCTGAAGTCATCTCCTGCACTGTCAGACCTGACACTACTGTGCTATTCTCTGCCCCCCCCCCTACACACACACACATAAATACAATAACGATTGTTCCTATTTCCTGCCCATGCTGTCATTATGCAGCTGCTGAATGAGATATGGTCCAGTTTCCATCGCACAAACGCACATATTCATATGCACATAAGCACATTTCCACACAATATAATTCCAGCTATCTCTCTCTATTTCTCTTTCCTTTTCTGTCTTTGTCCGATAAAAAAACACACACACGCATTTTCGTGCGTGCACTCGCACACAAACGTCGCTGCCAGAACTCTCTGGCCTAATTCCCCTCTTATTGATGTGTGTCTGTCAGTGAAAGAGGCGCAGCACAAAGAGCAGCGACGGGCCTGTGTGTGGCTCAGAGGGAACAAAGAGTGGTCTATTCCACGCCAGCTCTCAGACTCCTCTGGAAACACTACATGGGCTTGTTTAAGCTATGGCCATATTTTGAGTTTGTTAACCGACTGTATGTTCAGCAATGAGCAACAACATGGCTGCTTCAGTGACAAAGAACATGGGCCAGATTGACCCCCTACTTGTGTTGGTCATGCCCAGTTTGCAACTTTTTTTTACGTCAAGAGTAGAATTAAATAGAACAGTCAAGAAGACAGTGATCAGGTTATTTGGGCAGATATTTGGTTTGGAAGTACTTTGGCAGAATTTGCATGAAAAGACTATAATACTTTACACAGTACTGATGTATAATTTATCTTACGTTACGCTAGATTGCACATTATCAGCTTTATCACTTAGCTATTTGAACTCTCATTCTCACATTTGTAACTCTGGGGCTTAATCTCCTTTTTAAATAATCACCTTTGATTGTCCTCTTTGTTCAATAATGATAATGGATGTGATTTTAGAGCACTTTAGTGCCACATCTTCATCAATATAACCTCTTCTGCTTGAATGGAGCTGCATCTAGAGAGCTAAAGTGAACATTTTCAGATAGCTGTGATATTGTAATTCATTGTTAAACACGAGCACTTGACAGAGCTTGTTTAAATGAAGCAAAAAAATCAGGAAGTTAATCTTGGATCTATTATATTAATTCTCACATGGTTCTCACAGTCCGCAAAATGACAAATTGTCAGTGTGAGCTGTTTTTTTTTTTTTCCAGTCTGCGAGTGCCAGAGCTCTGCTGAGCTTTCACCAGCTCTCCAAAGACAATGAATGCAGGACTGGACGGCTGGCAGCTCCGCTGAATGGAATGAGCTACAGAGCTAAGGACAAGGACGTATGTGTTTATGTATGTGTGTGTATTTATACAGGGGCATGAGTGAGGGTGACACAGTTCCAGAGAGGCTATTGTCCATGTGGCCGTTTGTAATTCACCTTTGACAGTATTGTGACATTTCTGAGAAACATGCTGACTCACTGAGGCTGCTGATCCCGTCCGTCGCTGACACCTGTTAATCACTGATCATCACTGATCTGTTTCTGTGGTGGACAGGGCTTAAATACACCAACATACATCCATACACCATGCATGTTTGTGAGGTTTATCCGGGGAGAAAGTGAAGGGAGAGTTTTCATAAGAGGATCACCAAAGTATCACATTTTTGTTCAAAGTGAAGCAAACACTGTTAAATATTTCAGTGTTGGTGGAAAAAAAGGATAGTGAACTGGAGATTTCTTGCTCTTTCACATGAAGTAGAACACTAACAGTCTTTCAGAAACATTGTGACGCACTGTCAGTGAAGTACAATGTGGTGAAATAAAGGAATTTGGGTCAGAGCAGGACAGTCGTCATTCAAAGATCCATCTGGTGTTCTTTTGCGTCATCACCTCATGAAGGTGGAACGACAAGCCTTGCTTAATTTAAGATGCAGGACCTCTCGCATGTGCACAAACGTACACACCAAGTCTGACAATAAACCGTTGTCCTCTAAAGGCTCCTGAAAGAGGATTTAGTTTGAATATAAAACCGTAGACAATCAAGAAAACATCCAATCCAGTGTTGGGATCATCCTGGGGATGAAGGAGGGGATTTATAGACGCAAAGGGAGGGATGGGCACCGGGGTAGGGACAGGGCTTCAGCTTCAGGACAGGATTAACTTAGGTTTACCCCTCTCCACTCACCAGCTCTGAAACAACAGCACAGTGCTCCATCATAATCAGTTACACGTCACTGTGACTGCCAGAAATTGCCACTCAGTGTGAGGGCACATGCATGCATGCATAATCAAGTATGCATATCGCAGTAGTAATATACTGTTGATATCTGCAAAAGAGTCTTTGAGTTTTTATTTATCCTCACAGGAGGGAAGGAAAGAGAAAGAGAAATGACCACTAAAATTAGATTCAATCAATGAAGAAATTAATGCTTAGTCATGTTAAATTACGAATCAATTCAGCATAGTATCGCGATATATTGCGTGTCAATATTGTATCGAAACACGGACGTCAAGTATCGATCTTTTATGTAACCTCTTAATAATTCGCCGGCCCGCTGGCGACTATTCCGAACGGCTGTTCTGTCTTTCAGAGGTTGTCACGGGCTCAGTCTTAAAGCTACAGTGAAGATAATGGTATCATATGAAACGAGAAAGCCTAAGGAATCTATTAGTACCAACCATGTCATGTTAAATAGTTACACTAAATTTTGGCGAGGAAAAACTGGCATGGCCATTTTCAAAGGGGTCCCTTAACCTCTGACCTCAAGATATGTGAATGAAAACTCTGAGATGAACAGAGTGAAAACTATCTTATCAGATAAAATAGATGTTGACAAACTGCATAATTTGCAGTTGAAATAATAAATTAAAAAAAATAAAAATAAAAATAAAATAAAGATATTTCACAATATATCGCAATAGACTATATCTTATCACAATACTCAGCATATCGCAGAATGTTTAAAATCGCAATAAAAACGTGTTGTGACTTTAGTATCGTGATAATAGGATTGTATCGTGGGGCCTCTGGTGATTCCCACCACTAATAGTAATATTAAACTATTTTTAAATATTAATATTTCTTTGTTATTTTCAGGTTCTACAAGCAGATTTCCTTCATATCATATTTTGTGAGAGATATATTTAGTTAAGTATTTGCAAACAGAGTTGTATATTATGATAACGCCCTGTCATTATTTCATCATGAATTGTATTTCTATTGAAGAAATTATAAAAAATGTATGGAGTCATTGCCCAGCTGTAATCAGTAAAATACCAAGTTGAAGCTGTGTTATCATCAGTATGAAAAACACTTCCTAACGGTTGACCGCACAATATCTTCACAGCTACAGGCAGCAGCAGCCGGCAAGCAGGTGACTGAACCTGTTCAACACCTGCTCGCTCTCTCTCTCTCTCTCTCTCTCTCTCTCTCTCTCTCTCTCTCTCTCTCTCTCTCTCTCTCTCTCTCTCTCTCTGGCAGGCAGCAGTCACATTTAACTTATTGGCACCACCATATTAACACACAGCCTCTAAATAAAGCACACCATTATGCGCTGGTCTGAATCTGACTATTGAACAGAAAAGATTAAACAGACGAGATCATAGTAAAAGCTGCCGTGAGAATGTGTTTACGTGCATGAATGTGCCTTTTCTTGGCAGTGATGGCGTGGCCATTATTGTAACTAGCTATATGATACCTGCTGGTAGCTTCATGCTCATTCTCCTTCTGTCTCTTGACGTAGTGTAAAACTGAACAGCGAATGTGAATGAAGCCTGTCACAGCTTCATTTGCATAGCTTACATTCTTGCAGTTGTGTGTGCGCGTCCGACTGTACAACTTTGTGTTATTCTTTCATGACCTGACAGTGCAGCTGAGGGAATATAGTTTGAGTATGTAGCTGTCCCTCCCCAGGGCTCCGAATGTTCCTGCCTCGCTTGTTTTGCTGCTCTCAACGTGAGCAGCTATTGATGCTGCAGGGAGGCTTGGGCAGCCTGCCTGTCTGTCTGTGAGGTGATCACTGTTCAACCAATAAGGTTCATTCTTGAGGAGGACAGCTTGTATGCTATCAGGTGTCCACTCCGGTTTTGTCACCGACTTCAGATCCAGCCAGGCAGCGTGCAAGGTTGCAGGAGGCGACCAGGCACCTTGTTTGTGACACTGCGCTGCATGTTGTTTCTAGTGCGGAAACCATTGTGTCTTGATACCACCCCAGGATAAGGAAAGGGTACCTTTGGGGATACTAAATGAGCCCCTGAAGGAACACACACACTAAGTTTTGTCACGTAATATCGCATGTATTCTTTTCAGTATGCCCAGCGTGTTCTCAGCTCACAGGGAACATGATTATTGATTGCAAACTGAATGATATGCCTGATTGTTTGACTGTCTTGAGGTCAGTGAGTACATTGAAGTTTCGAATCTTAAAATAAAAGCGACTCTGTTTTTCCTTCTTTGGTCTCCCTCTCAGGTAATCCACAAGAGTGAGTCACGCCAGGCTGACAGTTGGGCTGATGGTAGGTGCGTTTATCTTCTTCTGATGTGAGTCATTATTTCTCTTTCCCTTCTCTCACCCCTCTGTTCTTCTCTGCATCCTTTCCTTTATTCTAGCAGCCTCTCGTGCCTATCTGTCTGCACCCCCCTCCAGGCTGTTGTTTATTTTCTTAGCCTGCATGTACCTGCTTACTTTTGAATTCATTTATGCTTTGTTTTGTGATCTTTGTATCATGCTAGCAAACCTGGATCCAGCTTGTTTTCCCTTGTATTATGTTGTATTTGCTCATGAAACATTGGCCTGTTTGAATGTAGAATGATCCAGATGCCTGGCACAGCTGTCACTGGGGCAGCCTGTCTGATACCATCTTCAACTGATGATACAGAATTTATCTTATATTATTTAAAAAATGACAATCACATATTAATTGTGGTACTTCAATGCAGATTAATGCTGGCCAGTCTGATTACTGTGCATTCACACTTTATACCATTTGCATGAAATTTAAAAAATGGCAAATGGTCTTGAGTTAAAAATGAAAATGTGTGATTTCATGTCACTGGATCTAGGCAACATTCCAGCATCTCATAATCCATCTCCTCTCTCTCTGTGCTAGACCAGCATGGCTACTTGTTCCTGAATCAAAAGATGCATGCTCCCTCTTTGGATTCATCCCTCTGACCACCACTGAGCTGATCCAACCCTCCATCAGACTGTCCCATCTCCACTTCCACTGTTCTCTACTGTACTCTGCTGTTTTCTCTCCTTCAGTCATTGTCCTGGTCTGACCCTCTGCATGTCTTACAGATAGAGAGGGAAGTGTTAGCGGATTGTTTGATAGGACAATTCCTCCCTGCTATTCATGCGAAGTCAGCAGGGCCACATGCAGCAGGGGGATGACAGTCAAAAGGAGCCAGAGGGGGTAGGCCCCAGTTCAGGTCCTGGAGCTAGAAGAGAGGCAAGGGGCTCACAAGGCCCGGGGTTGAAGAGGGCCTCGTCCCAGTCAGAACACCCCTCCTTCAGTAAGATGAGCCAAAACGCCAGGGAGAGCATGGGGGTTCTTGGCCAGGGACTGAAACAGCTGTTCCAGCATCAGCGTAAACGTCTCTCCCTCTCTCGCTCCACCATCCCCTCTTCGTCTTCTTCCTCATCTTCCTCTGTAGTGTCAGCAGGTGGCACCTCAGCCCCTGAGGATGGCCTGGGGCCCTGCTGTCCTGAATTTGACCACCTATCTGCTCCTGTGGTTCCCTCTGCAGCTGGCCAGGGCTCGGGCGCTGCGGGCACGATGAGGCGCGGGACCAGCCTGCAGAGCCGCCGCAGCAAAGGATCCGGGTCGGGATCTGGGAGCGGAGACCGGGATCCTCTCTTGAGAGGTAGCCCCCAGGCTCCGCACCGCCGCAACACCCACGATCCACAGCAACACACCAGCCGCCCACGCTCCTCTTCCACCACCGACACCACGCCCAGCAGCCCCACACCTGGATACACTGGAGGCGATGTGGTGCTGTCATCAGGGTACCACTCCACAGAGGAGACAGACAGGGTAAGTGACAGAGCCATGAATCATATTATCACTACGCAAGCTGATCGATGTGTCCTTTACCCTTCTACTGATGTCGGGCCTTGTTTGTCAGTGAACTGTCAATCAAAAGCTGAAGTTCACCTTGCTGCTGATGTAATGTTCCCTGCTGTATTAGCTGTGAACACAGAGAGAAGGTCTACTACTGTCTGTCATTACTGCTGAGACACACATGCATGCACACACGTATAGATACACAATAATACATAACCGTGCAGCCAATAAGGATAGGTTCACAACTTCTTAAGTCTTAAAACAGGCACCCATATGAACACTGTTCAGTTTTCCTTGATTTAATCATTCCTTCTGCTCATACCAGCCTTGTGTTACCATCCCTTCACTGCAGCTCTGTGCTGATACACTGTCTGGGGAATCAAAAAGGAGGAATTTTGTGCTATAATGACTAACTTTGGAAGATATTCACTTGATTTGACCAATTCAGACTGCTGAAGCTTCATAATAACTACAAGGGGCAATATTTAGTCCATTTGAATCAAAGTCTGGTGCGGTTAGTTTGGGCAGTTATGAATGCAGTAATAATCTGGGCCAAAGAGAACATACAGAATATGGTAAATAAAGTCCATAAAAATAGGGACGTTTATAAAGTAATTCAAGGGGAGGAGTTTGTGTGCACAGTAGATCAATGGCGAGTCAAAATAAAAAAAAACTTGATTCCCTGCAAAGAAGTAGCAACTCTCGAGACGAAAAAGATAAATTTGCTCTTTCGTACACACCCCTCAGCAAATTATTTTTTTATTAGGTCCACCTTAATTTGTGGATTGTGAAACCGAACCAGGCTAAATAGAAAACAAACCAAAAGTATCAATTTAAGTCTGATTCAGACTATCCAAACAAACTGCGGCTTGTGAAATTACCCTTAATGGCCAGAATTAACAGCAGGAATGAAAAACTACATTCATAAAAAAATATGAGCCCCTGACTGGTTTTGACTGGAAAGACTTTGAAAATTTGTCTTGTCTTCAAAAGCGAATGACTCTTTCAATGGTTTTTTCTGAGGTTTACAGTAAATGCTGCAATATACATCAATGTGCTTTCAAAATCCTTCCTTTTGTATTCTGCTTGGATAATCATATATGTATGTAGTCTGTTGAAATACATTTGATTGCCATATAACTGGTTTGTGAAAAGCTATCTTTTGGAAAACCATAGTGTGTTTAATCCCGAAATCATTAAAAGTAGTGTTGGGGATTAAATGTTTTGCAGCTTCTGTAATGGAAAATAATTAGCATTGTTTTTTTCTGTGTGTGTCGGTATTGGTTTGTCAAAACCTCACAGCCCTTTACAATCTACTCTTTTACCTCAAGTTTGATTTTGAACCACCTTCCCACCAGACTTCAGTTTGCTCTGTCTGCCACCAGAGGTCACTGTCAGATCAGCTAACCTGCTGTGAGCAGAAATACTGGGCTTGGTTCATGTGGAGGTTGTGTTTGCATTGTGAGCTCATGTTTGTTGTAGACTAGACTGGGTTAATGAAATAAGCCGTGCCAAGGACTCAGTATCATTGTGTCACAGATGGGAGTGATGGTTGGCTATCAATCCAGCAGTGGGCAGTAAGACTAGACCAGTAGGCGTTGCTATCCACTTTATTTGACAGCTTCAATCTGTAAGCTAAATTAAAAATACTCATCCTCAAAATCAAGTATTCTTCAGTCCCATGTGAGTGACCTCACCTGGGATGACAGAGCAGGGCTAAGAGAGCCAAACATCTGTGCTCCATTAGTGCTGCTGCCGTGATAGACGACCATCAACCTTCGTGTGGTCTGTCGCTCGCCCTTGGCAGAAATGATGAACCTGTCTCCCCCGTCTCTAGCTAACATCACAGCCCTGTCTCACGGCAACACAGCAATGTCATTGAGGTCATCCGAGCAGTCGCCGTGGTTACCCCAAAACTTGCTGCCTAGAACTACGCCCTGCTTGGGTTGCCATAGTAACAGCGTGGTCGACCTCGGAGGTGTGTGGCATCCTGCTGTTAGTGGAGGTCGAGGGTTGCGTAGCTTGTCTAAATTTGAGTGTGTATCAGGGATGATGATTCCTTTCTTTCTTTCCCTTTTTCTTTTCTTTTTCTCAGCAATTTCCCCCCTGCGCTCCCCTCGCCTTTTCTTCCTCTTTCCCTCCCTGTCCCCCTCCCTGTGTCCCTGGAGGTAGTTAGTATAGACAGTCAGCTGGTCCCTCCTCCTCCTCCTCCTCCTTTACCACTACCACCTCCTCCTTGCTCCACCCTTCGGCTCACTGACAGGAAGCAGGAGGCAACCTTGCCTCGTCCTAGATGAGTGAGAGATGGCTGTGTGTGATGCATGTTGCATGAAGGAGGATGTGGAGAGGGTGTGTGACTGGAAGTAGTAGAAATAGTGTGCTGGAAATCATTTGTGCATTGACAGCCATGTGGTGTGGGAATCTTGTGTGAGTGACTGTGTGTGTGAGCTCAGGGGATCACTGTGAATATGAGTAGAGGGCAACACAGCTGAGCTGTCTTTATCTCTGCTTGCGCTCCCTCCCTCTTTTTCATCTCTCTCTCTCTCTTCTCACTCGTGTTTGCATAGTAGACGAAAGCGGTGTGGACTAGAAATGTGTGTGCACATGGCTGTTTGGAGATGTAGACTGTACTATGTGAGGCGTTGTGTGCTCTGGAGGGATATCAGTGGAAAGGAGTAGAACAGGGGTCAGTCAGGATGGTGCAGCGCTTCAGTCTTCGCAGACAGTACTCCAAGGTAAGCTTCAAACAAAACACACAAGTTTGTTTAATTATTAAAACCATGTCTTTGTGTGTGTGTGTGTCTTCCCATCTCCATGCTGCAGCTCCATTCATGGCTAAAGGCACAGTTGTCTTAAATCTTTGCTGCTGACGTAGCTGGTGGTGTTCCATCTTTCTGTCTCTCTGCCTTCCAGCTATTTGGTATTGTGACAAGAGTTTGTGCTTTTGGCTGCTTGATTGGGGCTTTGTTCAGGACAGCAGTCAAAATTGTACAGATGGACTCTTTTGTCAGTTTGCAGAAACAATGTAGTATATCAGCCAGTTGACAAGTTGGGAGAAAGCACTGTTTGCACAGTTCTTGCAAACTTTGTTTTTGGTATGCAGAGATTTTCCAGAGTTTCCATTCACTTTAAGGTAGTTCGATCCATACAGTAACTGAGTGGTCCGTCTGTGCACTTTATCTCAACTCTTGTTAAACAGTAACTCATGTTACAGCAGCAGTAAGAGCACAGTGGTCGGCAGGAGCTGTCGCCAGGGGATGAAATTATTGGTAAATATTATGTTTGATTGTTCCTGATTGGGGAGAGTTTATGACTCATTTGCAATAAGGGGCTAGTTTACTGCTCTGCAACTGTTGATGAGTTTGATATATATATCCCCTAGTGGTAGTGAGAGAGAGTAGAGGGGCTGTATTAAAACTCAGCATTAAGTCTGTTTAAGAGCCCGCTGTTCTGCAGCTGGTGCTCAGCCTGTGGGATTAATTACAATTAGCTGTTGATGATTAATTAATTGATTGACTGACTACGCCCTCCCTGTTCATCTTCAGCTCTGTGTAATGGTGCTGGCGGATGTTAATACGCCTGAAAGCATCAACATGCACGTGCACAAATGCGCACTTGGGCAGACGTAGGCGCAGTCTCACTTTGAGACCGGAAGGCCTGATCCCAGACTGATGGAGGCTGATGTAGTCTGGTCTTTCCTCTTTTCTCGGAGGGATGGAAAGTAAAATCAGACAGAGGAAGTGAAGGGCTGCAAGGTGCAAAATGTCTAGTGTCAGGATAGAAGACAGGAGTAGGCTCTGGTGGGATGTGAGCTACTGAGTTGAGATGAAACAGAAGCCGAGCCTTGAGGCTAGTCCTTTCATTGTGTGTGAGAGAGACAGAAGCTGTTCGTCTTTGGAGAAAAACATAACCTCCTCCAGGGCCTGCAAAGGTTCACTGACCTTGGATAGATAACCCCATGTCTTTCCCCCAGGCCACATCTCCACATGTCCACCTGTCTTCCTGCTCATCCTTTGTCTTCTTTTGTTTATCACCATATTTTGGTTTCCACATGTCAAATACAGCATCCCGTGTTCTCCTGCAGTAATTCCTACCCATCTCAAAACAAAATGCCTCAGATTTAAGGAATTCAGAGGAGCAACATCCAGTCGAGCTGTAATCATGCAGCCATATGCAGACTTAAATTGAAAATACTCTCATCATTTAAAAAAAAACAACAACAACTTATAATTTATGTATTTTGAGCGCAGTATCTTATTCAGTGCAATTCAATTTCACATGGCAATTTTTCATTATCCTGTTTTCAGCTGCCTTCATATGATTATAACGTCTTAAAATCAACTAATTCATTGATTGACATAGATGGAAAAAATAAGAATTTATCTTAGAAACAGGTTAGTGTGTTGTTTGTTATTGAATAATGTTATTTTTGTAATTTACCTGGGTTAAGTATATTGTAAATACAGGCAAATATACTATATATGGGTCTTCAGCCATTGATCAGGCTGGTCCTTAGAGGATGAAATAGTTCAATTATGTTAAAACACTGGTTAGATTTATTAATTAAGAAAAATGTTACGTTACATCTTAAGGTAATAAATTTAATTTTATTAAGAGAGAGAGCAAAAAATAAATGTTATAGCTTAATTTTATTCAACAATAAAAAGGAGAAGGTGCATGTAAGTTTGTTGAAGCAATTGTAGAATGGATTAAATATGCATTAACAGGGCTTCAAACTCTTTTTTGAGCCTTAATACAAAGGATTTATGTTCCATCTCTTAAAGTTGACATACTGTTTTGAAGCCAAGTTTTGTGAGAGATTTGTTTTGTACCGCCAGATTTAAACCATGCACTTCTAATACACTTAACGGCTGCCATTAATCGGATTTGTAACAAGCAAAATGAATTTCTCCATTTATTGACAATACAGACGAAGGATTTGGTGTCCACCGGTGCTGTCCTTTAAGAGCGCAGTAAGGAGAAGTGTCAGTGGGAGGCACTGAACATCACCTGGTCCCCTGAGGCTTGTTCCGTCCCTGCTAGTTTAACATCCTCATCATTGCTCTCTCATCGTCTCTCACCTCCCCGGGCTACTGGCTGTGTGTTGATGAAAGCGTTTGTGCCCTTTGCATCAGGACACACAGCTCGTCCTGAAACTATATTAGTGACATTGAGTTATTTGAAAAGATGCAGAAGACAAACACGGGGTATTGCTAGGTCACATTCACTTATATACAACCAGGGCTGCAGGTGCATATAATAACTATTAGGGCTGTACCGAATAGTTAAAAGCTTAATTTATAATGTTGACATTCAAATTTTAAATCAACATTTGAATGCTGCACAGCTTCTTTTTTTTTTGCATGTTGATTCATTCAGTTTTATAGCTGGTATTTCTGCACAGTTGCAGATAAAGATTAGGCTACACTAATATTATTAGTATTATACTATTTGTAGGATTGTTTCTGACTTTTGTGATCCAAACATTTCCAATAACTCCAGAGCGTTTAAAAGTCAAAATGTATTGATAAAAGTTAGATGTAATTATTTCCAAAATTCACAACATGATTTTATCTAACAAAATATTCTGCTTCAGTCCACATTTGTTGCCGTTAAGCCTTTCAAAAACAACATTTTCACTGCGGTCAAAGAACAGTTTGCTCCCCCGCTTGCCGGACACAAAGGGAGGCGCACACACTGTTGAGTTATATTCATTAAAGAAAGTTGATATATAAAAAAAAAAAAGACTCAACTCATTAAATCCGATGAATCACTATTTAAATTGATAGGGAAGCACCGATTGTTCTGGGCCGATACCGATACCGATGTTTAAAATAGCAATTTGGCTGATACCCGATACCAATGTTTTTGTTTATTTAGTTTTTACTGTTAATTATTCCTTTTTTTGTGCCAGGGAAACAAAGACTCTTCATTATAAAGGAATAACTGAGCTGTTTTAAGGTCATTCACCATTTCATTACACCATCTTTGAATGAGCACAAATTCAATCATACAAATGTATGACACAATGTTTAATATAACCTTAATTATTAACCTTAAATTTTTCGCTGAACATAACGTTCTTGGTACTGACCTTTCTCGGAGACAGTTTCACTTTCATTTGTAAACAAACCACATGTGTGCACAACACTTTCCATCATGCCAGACTCGTGTCCAGCCTGTGGCTTCTTGTCCGAGATTGACCGCAAATAACCAACAGAACATTTTGTTTCTTGATACAAACAGATAATCATCAACACGCACCATAGATACACATCAGATGCAGATAAACATCGGCCACTGCCATTGGCGAATGTCATCTTATTTGCAGATAGGCCGATGGCGATGTTCGGCCGATAAATTGGTGCATCCCTAATATTGAGGATTTTTTTTTTTTTGAGGATTATCATTATTTTTATTTTTTTTTAAATATGATGACCAACATTCTAAGCTTCATTTGAAAACATCAGTAGAAGCTTTGAATGTAAAAAACAGATTGCCCTCTAGTCTCAGTAAACACTCACAGAAGCACGCAGTCAAACCTGTGTTTGATCAAACAACTGAGTTTCGATTGACTTTCCATGGTGATGATGAAGCATGTGCTCTTAGTCCACATCGGAGGTGATGTCACTGCACTGCTTTGTTTACCAACTACCAGCCCTTAGCTAATTGTTTTTCAGGCTCTGTGCGTGTGTGTGTGTGTGAGTTGCTGTTGTCGGTGCACCATGATGACTCTCTGTGGTTGTTGACATTAAGTACGAGACCTTATTATGGTGTTCCAGTCAGATGAGGAAGTAGTGTAAAGCTGCTAATGGGTTTGGCACATCTGTGGCTTGTTGTGGTTTTGTACTGACTTTCAGAGGACCAAAAAAAATGTTCTTTTCAAATGTGTTAATCTCCCTTCTCTGCTGTGTAATCTTCCTCCCTCTCCTGTCCTTGCAGTCTTATCTACCCTTTAGTCATTTCCCTCCCTGTCTTTTCCCGTTAGTCTTCTATCACTCATCTCAGACAAACAAACTACTCCTCCTTTCTTTCCATCGTCTCTTTTATGACAAGTGTAAATATCGCCTTGCCTACTTTTCTCCTGTCCACTAAATCAGTCGTGGTTAGTCATGTTTTTGTGTGGTAGACAATGTGTATTCTATTGTGCGGGTATACATGTGTGGGTTTTATGTGTGGCGAGGAGACGGTCATTGATCAGAAGAACAAACACCATCATCGACTGAATTAAACACAATGGATCTCCTGTTCTAGCCCTTAATCCTGTCCTGTTCTCTGCTCTCTCCTTACTTACATTACTTGTGGGTTGTCTGTGTATGTACTTTGTTTGTGGGTGTCAAATTAAGTAAGGTGCGGGGCCGCCATGAGGCACCAGAACAGCTTCAAAGCTCCTTGGCATGGATTCAACAAGTCTCCAAGCTCTACTGAAGAGATCAAACACCATTATTCTGAAAGATATTCCCCTCATTTGGTGTTTTAATGGTGGTGGTGGTGGTGAAGAGCACTGTCTAAAGGCTCCTATACTTTATTGTAATGTGGTGCTATGATCGGACGGCCAGTGTATATTGTGGACTGGGTTTGTGCCAGCCATCTCATTGTCATGTCTTAGAATGCGAATTAAGACCCCCATTTTAAATTGACAACTAAAGATTTAACGACATTTCTCTCAGGATTAGGGATTTAGCCTAGTCAAGTCAATTTAATTTATATAGCTTAATATCACAAATTTGCCTCAAAGGGATTTACAATCTGAACAGTAAGCTCAAGAGCAACAGAGAGTTCCTAAGTATTTAAAACAACTAATCTTTTCAACAGGGTGCCCCGTGATTGTTAGAGGTTGACATAAGTCTAGGCTGTAATGGTTAGGCTACTGGATATGACCATTTCTTTCTCCCTCTCTCTCTCTCCCTCTCATCTGTGTCCAGTGCTCAGACTGTGGAGCCGGTTGCCCATCTCCATGGTAACAGGGTGATTTTCAAAGGGAACCGTAGCGGCTTTACCCAGCTCACAGGTCCCCCGTCTGATCTCGTAGCCACCTCATCAGCCTGTCTGAGCGGGGGAAAAGGTGTCTTCTAAAATTAGACTCCTGTTCAATTTGCCAAATGTGCCGACTTTGTCTTAAATACTGTTTGTTCTAAATCTCGTAATTAAGCCTTCTCTTTCGTCAAAGTGTTTCAAACTGCAGAGCTACAGAGGAGAGACGTGTTGGAACGGCACCCTATCGCTTAGATCTCAGTGCTGAAGAGACGCTGCTGTTTCCTGTTCTTCCTCTCACACATATTTAAATTAAGTCCTCTGAATGATGCACAAAGAGAGTTGTGCATAGTGTGGCAGTGGCAGTAAAGAAAAGTGTGTGTTTGACAGTTACCAGACCTCAATGGGACTCCTGTCTTCCACTTCAAAGTGCATGAACAAAACAAAGTAAATACTTACAGTGTAAAAGTTTAGTTGTACCATGTAAAATCTGGAGAGTAGCCTTGAGTCAGATTCTCATCTTTAATGTGTGCAGGCGTGCATGTGTATGCATCACGTGCGCGTGTCTTTGTGTGTGTTTGAACTCTCCACCCAGCTGTTTGTGCTCCCTTTGAAGCGTATCCCCAGCCTGTTTAATTAGGCTGTTGAATATTCATATGTGATTATATATATAGGCCAACGCCCTGATCCGGTGCTGGTTGCTATTAGCATTCACAACAGTTAGAACACGTTTAAACTACTACTACTACACACACACACACTCATACTAACATGCATAACAAGCTAATTTGTGTGTGAAACCATCAAGGCGGTTGTTATGGTGTGAAAGGAAGGGCTCAAAAGAGAGGTAGGGTGGAGGAATGTTTGAAAGGTAAATGTGTGTGTGAGGGCGGGTGTGGATCAGTAGGATGGACAAAGTCATGGCGAAAGAGAGAGGGAGATAAAGCGGTGATTTTGAAGCCGCTCTTCCCTCTCAGCCAGTTTTATAGGCTTCTAATCTGGGTCTGAATGAGGAAGGAGTCTGCTGCAGCTCTCTGCCTGCTTCTCTGCTGCTATTAATAGACAGATGTCTGAACTAGTGCCGGTCAAGTTCACTTTTCAAGGGTATTTAAATGTATTAATATATTTTGAAAAAAGAACAAGTCAGAGGTTCTTTACATTTGGACTAATATTCCACCCCTTGAGAAGTAGATTTTCCACATCTATTCATATCTATCTATCTATCTATCTCTGTAATGCCTATTTCTCGCCTCAAATGTTTTCAGAAACATCTTGTAGTGTACTTTTTAGCTGTAAAATAAGGAAGTTACATTACAGTAACAGAATATTTATTCATATTTGATCAGCGCTGCCTAGTTTGACCGTTTGTTCGGAGTTCGTAAGTGATTGACAGCTGCTCAGAAACGGCAAGGCTCCACCTCGGCTCTGATTGGTTGATTTCCTCCTGTCTGTGAAATCTTGCAGATGCCATTAGGAGCACCGGAGGAAACAGAGGCACATGATTTTGTTCATATTACCTGTCTCATGCGCTACTGTCAGGATATAGCAACTGTTTTATAAAAATAACTTTTTTGAATCATATTTGCTCCAGTTCTACCCACTGCTGCTTTAATTATTATAATACTTATTGGGGTCTGCATCCTGAATGAATATTTTTAAGTTGCGTGTGCATGAGGTCATGTGCATGTCAGTGTACATGTCAGCAGTGAGTCAGTATGGGTCATCCTTTGTGTATTTATTTTTGGCCTGCAGCTGGTCCTTCCTCTTTGGGCTGGTGTGTGTGAAAGAGGACATTGGTGTGGGCATGCACGTGCATCTATGCTGTTTTCTCAGCCGTTGAAAGATTGCCACATGCTTGGTCACTGAGGATGTTCTGGTCACCCATGACCCACATGTCTGTTCCTCAGACACAGTCCTCTGGCTGGGTTCATTTCTACGGTCTACAGTGCTCGCTATGATTGAGGCCACTGTCCGTTTTAGGTATGAAAATTACTTCCATGACTCGTGTTGTCAAAATACACTACTGTGAACCTTAATGAAAAATAATGTTTGTTTTTCTCCTCTTTACTCGGAGAGGTCAGTAGATTGTTTTCAAAGGGAAATTGCTCATTCTGAGAGAGAGAGAGAGAGAGGGAGGAAAAAGGTCGACAGACTCAGACAGGGCACGCTCCCTGCCACTCCCTGCTTAGTCTATATTATTTGTGTGGTTCTGATGAATTATGGATGAGGCTATAGATCGCTGAGCTCAGCTCTGCTCCACTGACCCACTTAGAACACACATGCACACACACAATTCAAATCTGATCACAACCTCCAGGGAAATATCGTCATATTTTGTCTCCGCTAATAACCAGAACCAATCCCCTCATTCTCATGTGTGTCAGCCAGTAGGAATCTTTCATTTTTTCACTGTTTGCGTCCCATCAGAAAGGCTCACTTTCCCACGTGCAAATTACCTCTAGACAACTGAAACAAAATTGGCATTATGTTTGTTTTGTCCAGGCAAATAATGCAGTTGATTGAAAACGTTCCAGCTGAAATTATATAGTATCACAAATAGGCTTTTTCTGCATAGACATGCCTTTTTCATGACTTTTTCTAATCTCTTCTCACGATCTCCTGTCTTGAAACATGATAAAAACCACAAGGGCTGTACCCTCTTTGCCGCCCTCACTCTTGATCTTCCTCCCTGTTCTCAGTACCTGTGTGCCTTGATGTGACGGCCACATCAGGTCTGAATTATCTTACATAAAGGGCTGCAATGAATGTCTGTCAGTAGGAGGAGAGATAATGAAAGAATGCAATAAAAGAAGGGTTATTGACAGGAAACATGTCAGGAAATGTGCAGTCAAAGACAGGCCAGTAACAGAGTCAATTGTCCATAAAGCAGATGACACACATTGTGTAGCATATTTTGTGCTATAGCTCCCCCTCCTGGATTAAGGCTGTAGTTGTTTGTGATATTCATTTATTGTAACATTCTGTTTTAATTGTGTGATAAGGGTCTTATGGAGTGTTACAATTTAATATAATTGTAAGTAGATGTGTTTACGTTCTGTGTTCAGTATGGCGGATACGGTGCATCAGACATGGAGATGAATGAGGAAAACACTCAGCTTTCACACAAAGTAGAGCAGAGTTTGATCCGGTCTCAACTCTGATCTTGATTGATGATCGTGAGCTCAGTTTTGGAAGTTAGCTGAGACAGTCCATTACATTGTTAGATAATCTGAATGGCCAAAGAGAGAATGCCCTCCAAGATTTTCATTAGGTAATAGCTGTCAAGCGCTGATGAGAACTTCCTATTAGCGAAATGACAATCCTCATTTATCTCTCCCCCTGTTATGAAATCTACTGCTTCCTAGTGGCCTAATTCACACAGTGAAGTCTCACTAAAACTTCCCAAACAGTACCCAGGCCCCCGGCCATGCAATAAGTCTGTTTCAAAGTCGGGTCAACGTGGGGCCATGAGTGGTATGGGGTTTGGGTGGAGGGAACAAGAAAACTGAGAAGGGGCCAGACCAAATAATCTTTCATGGCCAAAAATCTGGGACTGTTTGTTCTAGATTCTCCATCTTCCTGCTCATGAATAGGCTGGCAGTCTGTTTGTTTCTGCATACTGCTGCCCCATGGTACTCTGGGTATTGTACAGCATCCAGCCAGACAAACTTGCACATTTTGGGCCAGTGCCCTTTTTGTTTCTGTGTTGCATAACCAGGATGGGCTGAGTATAAACAGAAGCAGCTCCAACAAATACCAACCACCACCAATGGAGGACGAACATTGTTTCTGCCCACGTACCCACTCCGTTTCCCTTCACGTACACACCGCTTTGCTGTACATACACACTCGCCTTATGTACCCACACTGTCTCTTACATACATATACTGGGAAAAAAAGATAAACACTCGAGGTTATAACCCAACCAATACTGGATTTTTTAGGCTAATCATTTTTTTTTTAACATAAGTAAACAGACAAAGGATCCCTTAGTTTTTTTATTTAGATATCTGTGACCATGATATGTACTGAGCAGGATATAAATTACCCAAGACCTTACTTATTGGCCGATATATATATATATATGCCAATACAGATACAGTATATCTGCAATAAGCTGATATTAGCTAATATAAAAAGGCCCACCTATTTATTGGTCTGGCTATACTGGTAGTACACTGGCATACAATGTACATGTGTTTTCCAGTGTCTTCTCCCTACACTTTCATAATACTCAAGCAGTAAAGTGTTATTTATGCTTGCCGCATCCACGAGGGTCACAAGTGCCCGCACAGCCAAAGTGACGTCACACCATCAGACACTTCACGGGGGTTGCGTGTGGCAGGTTTTTGCCTGTCCGTGCACAACCAAATTTTTTGGACTACACAAACCCGGATGGGCGGTGAAAATGGAGAGCTTTGAGGAGCTTTGAGAATGCAGGTTTGCTGCGAGGAGAAATAGGGATGCACCGATACTGATACTGGATAGTACAGTATAGGGCCAATACTGACTCAAATGGCTGGATCGGATATCGGTGACAATGCGGCCGATCTATTCAATTCAGTTCTACGTTTATATACTATATACATTGTATACTGTAATTTTAATTCCTGTTTGAGTTTTGACCAATTTGTTGCTGCATAAAAAAGATTTATACTTGAATTGTAATTCCTGATAATTTTTAAGATGTTTTACCATGTTGCTGGTGTATGGTTTATTATTTTAATGATAAAGAACAATTCAATAAATGTATATCTATGTATTTATTTGTCACATTTTGTGACATAAGAAAGCAATGTTTTAGTCAAGCCTGATGTTGCCTTACACATAAAAGACTGATCCCAGTCACTTCCACACAGTGAGGCATACAGCTTATTAATTAAACACTGGTATCGGATCAGTACTGGGTATCAGGACTGAGAAAGTCGGATTGGTGCATCCCTAAGGAGAAATACGCACGGAGTATAAAAGATTCAAACGTTTCCTCGTCCAATTCCACGTCAGCTCATGTCCATGCGACCGTCCTTGCGGAAAGTATAACCGAGACTTAACCCAACAGATGTGCTTCATTCACTGTCAAAGTTTCAAACATTATAGATAGTAGTAGTATAGATCAGCTGTAGGGTTTATATATGGTCGTGTCTAGAAGGTAACCTCCAAATTGCGAAACTTGCAAAAACTCTCGCGGGACCCGCTGCACGACAACCTATCCTAACCTTAACCATTCAAGGTCAATGCCTAACCTTTACCATCTCACAAGAGTTTTGAAATTTTCGTGTTACCTTCTAGACACAACCTTTTTACACTATTTATTTAGTTGAAACTAAGTAGTGATCACAGTTATCTAGACAGTGAATGAGACTGAGAACACTTAATTGTTTAGGTTGTTGTTGTTATTAAAGTTTGTTTGTTTGTTTTGCTTCCTGCCTGGCTCTTGTAGATGCCAGTATTGGAGTTGGCTACTAAGATGTTTCACGCTCTCTGACCTCGCCAGTCATAATGGCCCCTGTGTATAAAGTGCCCAGTGGTTTATGTAACTGCTAATAGGGCCATTGGTTATACTGGAGCTTAGACTAGGGAGGACTGGGTTGGACAGGGGGCTTCTTTTTATGGGGATGGTATTGTTCAGCGAGGCCTGAGCCCCGAGTCATGGTTGTCTCCTCTCTCAGGCTTGAATTACCCCCAGTCCGTGCAGACAAAGCTCTCGCTCTTCTGCCTTTACGTAACCTCTCACACCCCCAAACCATGCCACACCATAACCCATCACAATTTACGACATCACATGGAGGGGACTGTGGTGTTGGCACAGTAAAACAATGGTTTGGTTATTCTACACTTAGATGATGCATAATTATTGGGAAAATAAATCCTTCTAACATCATGTAGTCCCAATTTCAATAGCTCTCTAATTGAATTCAAGTTTTCTGTTTTACTCTCACTCTCTATATGGCTCTCTGTTTATCACACTCGCTCAATTCACCCTTTCTCCAATCCCAGTCCAGTTACATCAGAGCCAGTCTCTTCCCTTTGTCTCCTGGATTCTTCCAGAACTTGTTGGCTGTGTAGCGCCACCTGGCCTCAGTTCAGCACCAGGCTCTGTCCTCCGAATGACAACGAGTATTATGCATTATAAGAATCTTGTTGCCTCCATCTGCTGGCTGAGGAAATATCTCCACACACAAGTTGTTCTGTATGCCTTCACGTGTGAGCTCATCAGAGCATTGTCCATTGTAGATGTACAGTACCTCTGTTTCCAAACCAGCCTGCGTGTAAAACATCAGATTGTTGTTTCACTGTAGTAGTTTGATACAAAAGGGTGGCAGCACTTAGTGTCATAGCACTAATATTTTACTAGAGTGGAGCAGCTATGGCTGAATCTCATCACTAGTTGCTACATTTTAGTAGCTAACAATGAAAATAAACATGTTTAAATCAGCAATAAATGACTCACAAATCGCTCACATTAGCATCCTAAATACAGTGCCAAGCATTCTCTAAAACAGTGGCTCTCAAAGTGGGGCCTGGGGACCCCCAGGGGTCCTTGAGGGAGTTCCAGGGGGTCCCCAGCAAAAAGGAGAACAATTCATTTTCACTATAATTCCATCCATAAGTAACACAATGACATAATGAATGACTATTTTGGTCATACGTTTAATACATTTCTGTAATAAAACATCTAAAAGCAAAGATCCTATCAGATAGGGTACCCTGCAACAAAATCTTATCAAATGGGGGGTCGTGGTCTAATTTGTGTCAGTTTAGGGATCCTTGATGTGAAAAAATGTGAGAACCACTGCTCTAATATATATATAATTATTGTCTGTCTCCCCAGAATACTTGATTTTCAACAATAATTCCAGTATTTGTCTTTTTGCGTGTCGAGCCCAGCCCCCACATGAACTAGTTAGGCATAGAAATTATTACAAACACATTGGTTTAGATCTGTCAATCTTCATTTTACATAACAATGATGAAGCTGTGCAACTTGCTGCATCATTGTCATCTACTTAGGTCCTTTATTTGTTTATCTCAGTAGTGTAAGAAAATGTTCACATAACATTTTTTATTCTGAATGTATTCCAAAGTAAAATTGCAGGCTAACAAGGCCATAGAACTGCAATTTATTAATACAGTGGGTGAGTATATTGACATTCTTTGTCTTGTGCTCTTTATTTATGTCATATAGAAAAATGAAGATTGAGATTTAGACATTTCCAATACATTTATTAAAACAAATTAAATTTGCCAAACGTGTTACAGTAACATTGTTTTAATGCAATACTGAATTACTGGTTCATTCAGTGTTACCATTCATTGCAATAGGATCTTAGCCTAAAGTGCTAGTGCTGGGTGTGTCATATAACTAGATAAGCATTCCTGCTCTGGATTGGCGACATACATCACCAGTTCAGCAGGTCGTGTCCCCTTAACACATGCGTAAAATGCATGTGTGCGTGTGAGAGAGAGAAAGAAAAAGGTTTATTGTAATGCGATGTATTCATCAAACTGGGTCATTGTTTTGTCTGTGAGGCACATCTGTCTCAAATCTATTAACTGAGACGCCATAAAAGGATCTCACCAGCATTTTCTTTTTTTTTACTGAACTCATTTCCACAAATATCCTCACACACTCGCACATAAAGATTAATTTATTGTAAATGTTATAAATTAACTTAATTGCCGGTGCAATTTAACTCTAATTCACATGATCTGGGAACTGGGACAAAACTCCGATCCCAGATGTGACTCTGTAGAAAATGTCTACATTCAACTCTATTGTTAAGTGGAGAATAGAACAGAAAACATGACAGCTAATGAATGATATGCACCGTCTTTGGGCAGTCAGCAATAAGATGCATAATTACTACGACTCGCCCTACAAATTGGACATATTTGAGTTGAAAATGCAATTTCTAATTTAATTCTAATAACACATTGAAGAGATTAATTATTAATAACTCTCTTACTATTTTAGTTATTATGTAGCTTACATTTATTTCTGTCAATGTAAATAACTCATAGGGAAGGTCACAGCTGTTCTTTCTGTCCCCTAATTTTGAGCAGTTAATGTGGCTCTGATAAGGTAAAACAGCCCTTGAGGCCAACATCTCCATTTTTAATTTGTTTTCAAGCATCAGTCACTTGTCAGGGCCCCCTCCCCCACCCCACGCTGCGAATTTGTCATTGCGGAGCCGCTCTGCTATTTGAGGTATGCTATTAAGTCATGTTACCAGAGAGTGTGTAAAGATGTCCTGAGTCACCCTGAAAGCTAGAGTATTCCTGGACTGACAGGAGCTGCTGGGGGCCACATAGCCTCCATAGGAGACGTCAGCCCTCAGCCTGGAATGACACAGAGAGCAGGGAGAAGAATGAACGTAATGCATTCATGTCTGAAAGGAACCTGTTAGCGGGAAGGTCCAGTGTGGGTTTCCCCTAAGTGACTAATGATTAACCGGGAAGCCATCTGTAAGAAAAATACCGTACGACGATTTACATTTTTATTAGTTTTATTAGTTTTACTGTGTGATGTACATTTACTTATGGTCCCAGTCCAGGAACAAGTTGCACCAGCTGTTCTTAAGATCAAACTTAGCCCTTTTAGTGTTCATTTAAAAAGGGTTACAATACCACAGAAACTTATTCTTACATATTGATTAGTTGTTTCTAAATATTTACTTTACAAACTGCCAGGTCTAATCAGCTAAATGAACTAGCTTGCTAGGTTAATTGACAGAGCTACTGCTAACATTAGCTTGCTAATATTGTCAACATATCTGACTTGACACTTTGTTGAAATTCTGTTTAATGTGAGTGAATAATGTTTAATTTAAATACTGTTTGGCCCCTAAAACTGTTATTTTGGGCAGTTATGTTAAAGCTAATCTCTATAAACACATTCTGCATTCACATGCAGTATCTGTAGGCAACTCGACAAGATTTTAATGTTCTGGTTTCTGTTTGTAGTCCAAGTCATAATGACCAATCATGTTGGAGCAGGTTTTGGTTGAATGCAGGTGAACAGAGAGCAAAAGAGGCAGAACACATCGGCCGAAATGCAATCTCAGAACCCACCAGCTATCGTCTAACTGTGATTTAGCTTCTTTTGGGTTTAAAATTAGCTTGTAAACTGGCTACGTCTGGAAAAACGGCTGGAAAAAATCCAGTCGTAGACGTCGTCTCTCAACTCAAACTCCAGTGTGGCATCTCAAGTTGCTCATCAAACTGTAGACAATGAGCAGAGATTGTGTTAAAGCTTGTGATGCTACACTGACTTTCTGTTTATATAGTTGATTGCTTTTGATTATGCAATGCTACAGATGTTTTCCAGCAACCAACTTACATATTACTAAAGTCTTAACTAGCTAAGATATTTAGTTCAATTTCAATGGTGGAACCTGATTTAGTAAATCGCTAGTTTGATCCTAGCCAGTACATAGTAAGATCTCAGGAAGGACTTAACGAATAGCTAGTGCAACCTAATTCGGGTGTGTATGTATGAGGCCGCTTACTTAAATTAAGTTATAAAGAGAGTGGGAAAAAAACAATATATATTTATATATGTGTGAATGGGATGAGTTAAAAGTGAAGGGAAATAAAGAGAATGTAGCTTCCATGATATTCAGTTTTAGAATAGCTGAATTTCTTTTGCAATGTCAGGACCAGGCTCACAACTGATGCTGTCATGTGTCGCATTGATGTAATACTGGGGTCAAACCGACATGTCACACACTTGCACTGCCATCTGAGCAAGTTGGGGTTATCCTTATATAAGCAGCCTTTTCCCTAAATCCTACCCTCTCTTTCTCGGTGCCTTAACTCCTCCCGCTCTCTCATTAAAGCCTGTATTCATGCTCTCCTCACCCCCTCCCTCCCGTCGGCTTCTGCACAGAAGTCTTTAGTAGCCCTTGTCCTGCCTTACCCCCTCCCTGCTTTGCTTTTTCTCCCTAATTGGTTTGTACATTTTCGGAAGTGACAAACAGCACGATTTTATCATGGAGAACAATGTGCTGAAGCTCATAAAATGGTATTTTGTGGGAGTATTTGGATATGAATTTGCATGTGTTTTAATGCAGTGAAGGTGTGCCCAACATCAGACTGTTAACCACTGGATTTTGAATGAAAATATTCATTGGATTTTTGTTGACATTCGTACATTATCTGTACGAATGAGATAAATCGACAGTGACGCTTGTGCTTGTGAGCTGTTTCCTGCAAAACATAATTAAGCATAAGAATTCTAGTAAAAGCAGTGTTGAAGCACTTCTCATCAGTGGATAAGTGACGCAATCATAAGCTAAAGTCATGTGTGCACACATATGCACAGTTTTGAATAGCAGCTTTGTAATCATCATATGACCGTGTAATCTGTGTAATCTGGGGTTTTTTCTTGGGTGCAAGTTTTTTTCTCAACACTGTTCACTCCTTTGTATCTGTGTATTTCATGTTATACAACATATGTGACAAAAACATGCCACTTTAAGCACAGCTCTGTGGGTTATTGGTCAGCAGACACATTTGGTTTAGCCCTGTTTGGCAGTGGAAAGTGATTTATTACAGCGTGATCACTCAGGAATCTGATTGGCTGCGACAATCAAACTGTGTGATAATTGAAAGGCGGGAGTGGAGGATTTTTCTCCCTTTCTTTCTGTCTGAGCTAGCCACTGTTTTGGAGCTGAGCTGGCCTAGAAACTCCAACAGAAGAAAAGCCCCCCCTCCTCCGTTCACAAAGCTTTCTCACAACCCCTCTTTCCTTTGCTCCCTCTCTCGCTCCGTCTCCCTCTCAGTGACAGCTCCTGGTGGGCTCTTTTTTTCCTGTCTGCTCCCTCGCTCCCCTCACATCCGTCCTCTGGGTCTCTGCCTCTTTTTTCTTTTTTCCCTCTGTGGATTTTATCCCCGACGGACTCTTTGAACACTTAACTTCAGAGTAAACTCTTCCTTCTTTTTACCTTGCCTCCATCCAAACCTGCAAGTCTTCATCCGATTAACCGCCTCAGCTCTGTCACCCCAAACCTCCATCAGACGGACCCTTTGCTCCAGAGGAGTCCTTGTTCTCCCACGAACGCACGCCGTCTGTGGGAGTCGTATTTATTGAAGCGCATATATGTGTGCTCCATAGGCTCTCTGCCGATTACTGCGGAGCGTGTGTTGGCGCTGAAGCGTGGTCATGGGCTTTGAGGAGCGGCTGCTCTGTGAACCAGCAGCACAACGCTCCCTAGACTCGGCAGCTATCAATAGTCATGGTTCATTGCTGGAGGGACCGAGCATTCTATGGATTTTGGATATTCAGTCAAGCCAACAGTAATTCCTAAGAGTCTCTCAAGTGAAGTCTTTGTCTGGCGAACTTTGAGTCAAGTGGACTTTGTTTGGGAGAAGTGTCCTGAGTGATGAGGGCTCTCCCAGGGCCGCGCTCTTCCCCTCTCCCCCGGCTGTGGTCGTCTCCCGAGGGACACACACACAGATAGGCAGACCAAACAAAGTTCCAGTCCAAGCCGTGCGCATGCGTCTCCCCGCCATGGAGGTCATCCTCAACCTGGTAACTGCTGATACCTCCCCACTACCTACTCCCAACACCGTGAGTCTCCACCTGTAAATAATGTGTCATGGTCATCATTTATGTTTTTACTACGGCTGTCAATCAATTAAAATATTTAATCACGATTAATAACACATTTCTTATCTGTTCAAAATGTACCTTAAAAGGAGATTTAGCAAGTATTTAATACTGTTATCAACATGGGAGTGGGCAAATATGCTTGCTTTATGCAAATGTATGTATATATTTATAATTAGAAATCAATTAAAAACACAAAACAATGACACATATTGTCCAGAAACCCTCACAGGTACTGCATTTAGCATAGAAAATATGCTCAAATCATAACATGGCAAACTGCAGCCCAACAGGCAACAACAGCTGTCAGTGTGTCAGTGTGCTGACTTGACTATGACTTGCCCCAAACTGCATGTGATTATCATAAAGTGGGCATGTCTGTAAAGGGGAGACTTGTGGGTACCCATTGAAACCATTTTCATTCACATATCTTGAGGTCAGAGGTCAAGGGACCCCTTTGAAAATGTCCATGACAGTTTTTCCTCACCAAGATTTAGCGCAAGTTTGGAGCGTTATTTATCCTCCTTCGCGACAAGCTAGTATGACATGGTTGGTACCTATGGATTCCTAGTAACCTTCCTTAGGTTTTCTAGTTTTAGATGATACCAGTATCTTCCCTCTAGCTTTAAAACTGAGTCCGATTGATTACGTTAAAGAAATTAGTGGCGTTAAAATAAATTTGCGTTAACGCGTTAACTTTGAACTTAGTTTTTACTCATTTTAATCAGTTCCTCAATGATTCAAGCCTATGTCATGAATCCAGTATGTGTTTACATTGAGATGGTTGGGTGTTACCTGTCGTGTGTTTCAGATCTTACAGTAGAAACCACAAAATCTGGTAGGAGACAACTCTGTTGGTGTGAAGAGGACATTGTCTTGAAATCGTAGGGATTGAAAGTTTTTGTTGTGATAGTGGGGTCCTAGAAAAGCCTCTGTTTTTTTTCTCTTTCTCCCCAGACCTGCACTCTGTGTGTTTCTTTCTTTTGGAAGTGAACACAAAATAGCTTTTCTCACACCCTCTGAATTCCTTAGGAAATGCACTGGCAGCATTTGGCCATTGGGGTTTGTTGTGTCTGATTAGTAGTTTGTGTTGTGTTTAGTGCTAATTCGTGGGTGAATGTGTTGAGTGAACTGCCTCTTGTCCAGCAGCATCACATGGAGTTATGTAAGGTTCAATATCTTGTGAATGGGGTTCATTGTTGCCTCATTGGGACCCCTTAAAGGAAACAAAAAGAGGATTTAAAAACATCTATTTTTGTCAATTTCCATACTGCTTAATCTGGCATGTCTGAGTGGGAACTGAAACCATGAGGAAATGAAAAGGGGTTGGCGTAAAAAAAGGGTTAATATGTGTTAAATATGGCACAGATTTGTCACATGCACTGATGTTTTTGATAACTAAATAACTATAAATAACTTATAAGTGCAGCTACACACTCCATGGAGCCACTGTACCACCACAACCGCACACCATCAGGCACAAACTGATATATGTTTATGTTTAATAAAAGACATCACGATCACTTTGTAATGTCATGTTGTTTCTATGGCAACCGCTTTGTGATTGACTGCAGGGTTAAAGATCAAACCAACTAATCAGGAGTGTGAAGTTCAGTCAGTCAGAGATGATTGGCTTCGATGCCGGCTGAGCGATAAGGTCAGAGAGATACAAGTGGTATAAAGGGAGAGAAAACAGCTGTAAAATTCAAAATGACTATTTACAGGTGGACGGATCGCAGAAATGATTCAGCTGCAGCACTGAGCGTACACCTGAAAGCTCTGATTCTTACGTCCGCCATGGATCTAAGGTCCCGGCGCTCATGGATATCGGACTCCGTAGATAAGCAAAGTTGGAGAACCAGCTCACCCAGCCTACAGCTGCTAAAACTCTGATGTGCTGTGACAAATCAGCACTGTACCTTTATCCATACTGCAGAGAATGCTGTAATAGGAGAGGTGTAAAGGAGGACAGATTTCCCAGAAAGTTACAGTACCCTGGTAGTATCACTCTTGCATCTCGGCACAAGAAACACAAGCTGACATCACAGGAATGCGAGGCATAACAACCAACAAGGTACTGCACTTTTACACTCTCACTTATAGCACAAATAGCAGAAACTTGACCTTGACCTTAGAGAACATAACAGTTTTTTATGTAACCAAAATGTTTATATTCAAAACAATCACCGCTCAGCTCAATGTCATGTTTATGCTAAATACTGCATTCCAGACCATTATGTAAGTCTGGATCAGGAGGATTTTGTTTCATTCTCAAACATAGTGTTAAAATTCTTCATCTTAAAAACAATAAGCAGCAGTCAAGGATGGAAATGGGGTTCAAATTCACCCTGACCTGGTTAGCGTGGGTGACAAGAAGCTTAATAATGTCTGTTATCAGAACATCTCTGTTTACCTGAGCCTGAACTCACCTGACAAAACAA
Source organism: Sebastiscus albofasciatus (assembly GCA_916701655.1). Lineage (NCBI taxonomy): Eukaryota > Metazoa > Chordata > Actinopteri > Perciformes > Sebastidae > Sebastiscus > Sebastiscus albofasciatus. Next base: position 34,387 of record CAKAOI010026933.1, read on the forward strand.
CAAACACATTAAACAGGACTTAAAGGAGTAGAAAACAGGGGATGACATGTCTGACGCTTTCTGGTAGAAAGAAACGAGAACTGAGAAATTGCCTAAAAATATCGGAGAGTGTCTTACGACAGCATCAGTCCATTTTCTGCTCTATGACCTACATCGAGCAGGCAGGAATTTGAGGCATATGCGTGTCCTGTGTGGCTGCGAGAGATTGAGATGGGGCAGTACAAGATGTTCTTGTTGCGTGTATCTAATTATGTGTGATACATATCTAACAACGTTAGACCGGTAATGCTTTCTAAATGCCCGCTTGTGTGAGACGGACGGCCGTAGGTCTGAGTGTTTAGGTTTAGGTTTTTCCCAGGCCTCTGGTGGATTTGAGGTAAGTCAGGTCTGGCCTTTCACGGCTCTAACTAGCTTTACATGGATCAGAGGCTGTTGCACAACCTGGTCCACCAGCAGGCGGATCCAGTTTGGGGACGAGAGTGGAGTGAGAACCGACCCCTTCCTGTGTGTATTCAAGAAGCCATATGGCAGGGGGACAGGTCCATGCAGACCCGTTTGTCTTTCTTACTGATAAAGTCTAATCAGAGAGGGATCAGGCAGCCCCCCAATTACAAACAGTTCCCTCATTAGGCCACAGAAGCTCCTGTGATGCAGTGTCTGTCACTTCTTGCTTCAGTGGCTCAGCACATCAACATGTTTGCCTCTGTTAACCCTGGGAAATTAGCCTAATCCTTCAGCTCACCATCTTTAATTACATGCATGATTAGACGCAGAAAAACTTGAGTCCATTTGGGTACGACACTGATCATACAGACAATTTGTTCAGTAACTGGAACTATTTATCTGCGTCAGAAAGCTGGGCATGAAGCATTGCATTGCTATGTGTGGCAGCAGCATGAGTCTATATGTTACCGGTCATAGAGAACATGAGCTGTCTGTTGTAAACCACATGACTCACCAGCTGTGTGTGGTTCGCATACGTAACGGATGAACTCTGCTGACAGAGAAGTTTTTAATCAAAGAAAAGTTGTTGATTTGGTGCCAGTGTGCACCGAGGCTTTCTTATCACAGTGTTTGAAACCTCTATCTACTCTGTATTGCAAGGTACTCCAGTCCAAAGGGTTCAGCTGACTTGTCCTTTGCCCTCTTAATCTTCTGCATATCTTTATGTCAGAGGGCACACATCTAATTATTCAGATAATGTAGTCATCTGTGTGACAAGAGCAAACTGGGAAATCTTCTCATTTACCCCCATGGAGTGGTGATATGGATGAAATGAGCATTTCATTCATGCTTGCCCTCGTGAAGCTATTAATACTATTTTGTTTATAGCCGGCGAGAACAGACCAGGTGCCGCTGTGAAACGTCACTGTGCCAGCCCAGCAGGCTGCTCTAGTTCTCTGATTCATTTGATCGCCTTGGCTGCCCGTCAAAGCGGATTTGATCATTATTAGACTTACTGTACCGAACAGTTGTTGGGTAAATAGACTCAAGGGACTTCCTCTATTTAACGCTCAACATGATGCAAAACTATTTCATTTATTCAAAATTACCTAAAAAAGTGTAAATGACTTGCCAAATCTCTTGTTTCCCTGCATTGAAAGGAATGTGCCATTAGCAAGTTGTGTGTGTGTGTGTGTGTGTGTGTGTGTGTGTGTGTGTGTGTGTGTGTGTGTGTGTGTGTGTGTGTGTGTGTGTGTGTGTGTGTGTGTGTGTGTGTGTGTGTGTGTGTGCGTGCGTGCGTGCGTGCGTGCGTGCGTGCGTGCGTGCGTGCGTGCGTGCGTGTGTGTTGGTGGGGTTAAAGGGATGTCAGACTGGTTTTTCTTGCCCTCTAAAGCCTCTTTCTATTGGCTGGCACAGACAGACAGAAAGACTGGGAGTCTCACATCAGGACTCCCAGTCTACCCTGTAGCCTCTTGTTTGACTTGATTATAAGATTTCACTTCACACATTAACCTGCAAAAATGTGTCACCTTTGCCTGTAATCATTCAACACATTATTCTCCAATATATTATAAAACAAACAACAACAAGAAACTGTCTCATTTTTGTGGTGCAGGTCTGAGATACTGATCAGGTTTTGTGTTGCTCATTCTTCCATGTAGTTCACTCATTTGTTTGTTGTTAAAAGTGACATAAATGAGATAAATTACGAAAGACATTCCCTAGCAATGATTCCCAGTTGCACTTTGTGTACCACGGAACCACCATGGATCATTATTTAGGCTTTTATGTGTAAGAAGTTCACTGTTGTAGTCGGTCAAGCTAATTTTAACTATTTTATACGTTAACCCATTTGTGCCCGCAACCGAATTTTCTTTTATTTCCTTTGATGGAAGTGTTCTCGGGGCTTGCTTCAGCATAAATGTGATGACATTTTCTAAATCGGTCAAACCAAACTGAGTTTTTCTTATCATCCTATATTTAGTCTTTGGGCACATGGGACTAGTGTTTTTTGTAAAAACACTAGTCCCATGTGCCCAAAGACTAAATATAGGATGATAAGAAAGTGGCTGTATCTCAGAAACTACAAGGAGCACAATCAAGTATTTGTTATCTATGAACTCATAACAAGTTGAATATAAAAGATATGCACACATATGCAGTGTAAAAAAAATCAGATGGAAATGTTTACTGAGCACAATGTTAGTGTTTTTCCTCATTTTTCAAAAATCCTGTCTTTGACTAGTAATAAAAGTCTGATTTTTCATGTGATCTAAAACTTTCTATGTCGTACTATCCAAAGTATGTCCATTCCAAATTCCAACACTTTTGACCAATCTGAACAAATGTTGTGACATTTTTTCCTTATCATACTAAATAATATAGTCTTTGGGCACAAATAGGTTAATCTCCATAAGTGCATGGTATGTTATAAACTGACATATTTTGTATTTAAAATCTTAATTTGAAAAGTAAGTAATAACTGGGCTACAGCTGTCAAGTAAATTTAGTGAAGTAAAAAGTAAAACACTGAATTCTGGCATTACAGTTTCTATATGGCTAATTATTTCTCAGTTATATTATACCTGTTCTTCTTTGAGACTATGAAAGCTAGAATATAATGTTTTTAAAAATGTTTGACTGGTACAGTTGGTGCCATTTGTAAATATTACAGGTAAGGATGTATGTTATGCTTGTACAGAAATATTACTACATAGAATAATTCCAATGAATGCAGATGGGAGGCCGGTACAGTAAATACCTCTGGCCAACCAGCCAAAAGTTGATCCTCTGAAGTATGAAAACCAGCAGACAGTGTAGCTCACTGAAGCCCAACTTCACAATAGTCTGTGCTACTACTCAGTGAATGTACTATTCTAATACTGTAATGGTGACAGACGTAAGCCTGGCAGTTGTAGCCTAGTAATACTGTTTATTAAGTGATGCAGTAGTAGTCGTGTTTGTCCGTAAATGACAGTGAATCTATTACAGTAAAATGAGGATCTATTTCTGCTGGTGTGGTGAAGATGATTGACGGCTGGGTGCCATGCAGCTCCGAGGATGATGTCATCGCTCAGCTGTGAGGGAGGGAGTGGGCGGGGCTTAGCGCTCTGTCCTCAGTAGAGTTTCAGGTGCGCTTCAACTTTCACAACAAGCCGGCGAGTTGGAGCGACAGCAGCAGTGTCCGGCGGAGCTTCAAGGAAACCGGCTCGGCTTTTAGCTGTTTTAACTTTAACAAAGAGTTCAGCGCAGATGAAAATACACAGCTCGCCTCCACTTTGGAGAAAATGCATTGGGAACAGGTTCTCCGTTTGACCAATGGAAAGGTGAGCCGCTTTTTTGCGCGTTGAGGTCGCTTCTGATGACAGAAAAGGAGTATTCAAAAAAGAGCTAGTTTGGGGGTAATTTCTCTATACTTTAAGTAATTTGACAGAAATAATCTTTAATGTGGAGTTTTGGTTTTCCTCCCCGATGTGGTTTTGTGTTGACTAGTGGTGCTTGTCATCTGTTAGTCATGCTGTTTGGCATGCAGGTGAGCCTCCGGTGCTGTGTTTGACCTGTTATGGTAGTCATCATATACAGAGGAGGCTGAGTGATGTGTGAGTGCTGGATGCCCCTCTGCTCTGACGCTGGCTTTTTGTTTTTCTGGGTGGCTTCTGAGCCTCCACGGTGTGTTGTCAGGTTCAGCTGTTTATTTTGCGTGCATGCTCAGGGATGAGAAGAATATTTTTGATCACAATCCCTCCCTGAAGCACCTATTAGCTCCGGCAGTATCACAGTGTTCTTCCCCTGAGGCGTTTGAGGAAATGAGTCACATCAAGCTGCCTGTGATTTCAGGTGCTGCTAGGTTCCTCATCTTCTCAGGTAGAGTTGATTTAGTTTTAGGAAAATACAGGATAAACCCCAATTTAGATCATTTATTTATTTGCATTTTTGCGTTTATTTTACACGAATGCTTTGTGGCCTGTTGACAAAATCAGGTCAGTGTCTGAACAACACAGACAAATATTCTTAATCTCTGAAACTATTGTGAGCAAAAAAATAATATCCTGTCAGTCTTGTCCTATATCGTTGCTCCCTGAACAAACAGAAATAGAGATTAGGCTGATACTCTTTTCATTCTGTTTTTGCCTGTTTAACAAAAGAAAAAGAGACTTGTGGATAGCTGTAGATTCACACTTAGAATTATTGAGTTTTTCAATCAATCATTTTTTCGTCCGCTTTCCTTTCTTTGTAAACGAATGAAAAATGATATCTTGCATCTTCCTCTAAAGAGAAACTGACCGCGGGTTGCCTTTTCAACTGTCTCAATTTGCTCTTTCCTGGCGACTGGCAGCAGAAATGCAGAAGCCTCTGTTTTCTATGTGCGTCAGCAAAATGACTAAGAAGCCACAACATGCAACTCACACTTTTTCTTCCCTGTTATTCCCTCTCTTTTATTTTCCTCTTTACTCCCTCCTTTCCTCCTCTGACCCTTTACCTACTCCAATCTCCCTCTCTTCTTCTCCCGTCTCCTCACTCTCAGATCGACCGGTTGGAGGTGAGCGGGCTGGGCCAAACACCCTTGGCTGTTTCATGCGGAGCGGACGGTTCATTCCTAGGTGAGGATAGCACCCCGGACCCTCAGCGCACAAAGCAGGCAGTCGCCCAGCTGCAGCAGAAAATCCTCAAGCTTACAGAGCAGATTAAGATCGAGCAGACAGCCAGGGATGACAACGTCGCAGAGTACCTCAAACTGGCCAACAATGCTGATAAACAGCAAAGCACACGCATCAAACAGGTAAAATGAGGAGTTGTTGCACTCTATGAAACTATTAATACATGTATGTTTATTTCCAGAAGACTAACTGTCACACAAGCCTGTTAAGAATATAAGACAATCAGTGCATTAACGCTAAACCTGTTTGTTCACTGTGTTTGTCCCCAGGGATAGGGAGGGAACTCCCTAACTATACCGAAGTGTAATGTTTATTCCCCTCACTAATCAAAACCTGTTCTGTGTCTGTCAGGTTTTTGAGAAGAAGAACCAGAAGTCAGCGCAGACCATCCAGCAGTTGCAAAGGAAACTTGAGCACTACCACCGGAAGCTGCGGGAAGTGGAGCACAACGGCATCCCACGCCAGCCCAAGGATGTTCTGCGGGACATGCAGCAGGGCCTGAAGGACGTCGGAGCCAAAGTCACGGGCTTCAGCGAAGGCGTGGTGGACAGCGTGAAGGGAGGCCTCTCCAGCTTCTCCCAAGCCACCCACTCCGCTGCCGGGGCCGTCGTCTCCAAACCCCGGGAGATTGCGTCGCTGATTCGCCACAAATTCGGCAGCGCTGACAACATCCCTTCGCTTAAAGACTCTCTGGACGACACGTCGGTGGAAGAAGGCGTGACAGGGGCTGGCGGACGTTCCCTGGGAAGCGCCGGGCATCACCTCCAGCCCAGTCCCAAGTACGGTAGCGAGGACGACTGCTCAAGTGCTACGTCGGGTTCGGCTGGGGCCAACAGCACCACAGGGGCCCCCGGAGGTCCCCCGAGTTCCAAAGGCAACACACTTGAGAGGAGCCAGAGCTCCAGTCTGGACATGCTGCTACAGGAGATGCAGGAGCTGAGGGAGGGCCAGGCGAGGCTAGAGGAGAACCTCGATGGGTTGAAGAGCCACTATCAGAGAGACTACACTGTTGTTATGCAAGCACTGCAGGAGGAACGCTTCAGGTACAGAGTGAAAAAGAAACCATAAGAGAGTGGCATGCATTCCTAACACACTTCCTGTTTAGCCCAAGAAATCCCCTAAAATTCCAACTAACAGTGTGTAATCAGGAAAAACTATTCTCCTTGGAAACATACTCCTGAATACAATACTGATCATTCATATTGCTCCACTGCTGCTGACGCATCATCATGGGCAACACTCTCCCTTCTGGAGAGCTCTTTTATCAAAGCTAGCACACTGCAGATAAAAACAAAATCTTGACCTGGACCTCCTTTACATAAACATGTGAAGCTTGCATAAAGGTGCTGCTCTTGTACTCGGCCTCGAAGCGTATGTGCCATTGTCACATGCATTATGCAGATTTTGAGTGTCAGTCTTATTATTTTCTATGTGTCCCCCATAACCAGTACCATTACAATAACTAACTCTGTTGCTTTAGCAAGTTGCTTCAGCATTTAGACTGTAATGTATATTAAAATGTTACAAGCGTCATGTTGTTTTGAGACAGCAGTTCACAAAAGGGACAGACACACCTGCACACTGTCCTCTAAACACAAAGATCCTTGGGGTTATTTCAGCCCTCGTCCCAGCTTCGCATATTTCGCCTTAGACTCAGACGTCTCTGTGCAGCTTTTGTTTTGGTTTGTCTGTGGGCAGTTGGCCGTAAAATAACACACTCACATTCCTCCAGAACGTTCTGACAAGAGGGCACAAAGATTAAGAGGGCAGGACAATGGAAAAGGAGGGGAGATATAGAGAGAGCAGCTTACATAGTAAAAGAAACACAAGCATTTTTCTCCCTAAAATGTCCATCTGGATCCAGAGCAGTCTGTGTTTGTCCTCTAAGACCAAAATAATACAGAACAGAATGACCACTAAGGGGCTCTTTTCAGCCTATCCCCTAGGAATAATCATTCATATACCCATGATGTTGCTAAATAGCTCCTCCGGGAATTAATCCATCACTTGCATAAACAAAAAATGCCTAAAGTGGGACTTTTAAAACTATTATTTTCATTACTGATGAATGTAGAGCTAAAATGCTTAACCCATCAACAGAAAACTAAACTGCAACAATTTTGATAATTGATTAATTAAGTAATTTTCGAAGCAAAAGTGCAAGAAATTCACTGGTGTTGTGAATACTTGTTGGTTTTCATAGTCTTCTATAATAATAATTGAATATCTTGGGCTCTGGGAAAACATGATTTTCCCCTTTCTCTATTTTCTGACATGTAATCGACCAAACAAATAATCAATTAATTAAGAATATTTATATTAGCTACCTGAAATATTCAGTAAAAATCTGTTAAACTCAGTAAAAACACACACAGAGACTGTCTAATGTCTATTCTCGTTGCTATGTTGCCCATCCAATTGTATGTGACTGCCAAAATAAACAGCAGTATAGATCCCTCTCCTCCTGCTGGGTTCCTCCCATTGGCCAATCTCTTACTGCTGACGCTCTCTGATTGGCCCGCTGGATCAGCAGATGAGTAAGCATGCCCTAATCTTGTCAAGGCCAGTCATCAGTTCAGTCAGGTGCCATGTGGTCAGATGCCTCTAGGGTCTGTTTCTACTAATTCCTGCATGTGTTTCTTTGTCTAAGCTAATAATGACCCAGACTCTCACGTGTGTGTGTGTGTTCAGGTGTGAGCGTCTGGAGGAGCAGCTGAACGACCTGACAGAACTCCACCAGAACGAGATCCTCAACCTTAAGCAGGAGCTGGCCAGCATGGAGGAGAAGATCGCCTACCAGTCCTACGAGAGAGCCAGAGACATACAGGTCGGTCAGGCTGACATCCACAAGCACACCGCCGTGTCTGAAAATAAATTAATGGCTACAGAAATCGGTTTAGTCAAAATTACATCTTAGTCTCTCGTTGTACTTCAAATTGGCTGCTTCAAAAATCAGTCTGTCGTACAAATGAACTGTCAGAAAAGGGTGAGAAGGCATTTTTAGGAAGTGTTCAATTAAATGGCAAGTTCTGGTCCTCACTTCTGAGCAGCTGAGTCATTGAAAGCTATTACAAAATACCTGATAAACACACACAAGTAACTGCTTTGCTTTTTATATGGATACAGCAATGCACTAACCAACATTTAGCACTTATACATACTGATACCTGTGTTGATGGTATCATTGTCTTCTGATTAGGGCTGTCAAAGTTAACGTGATAATAACGCGTTTTATTTTTTTTTGAACGCAATCAATCTTCCAGAGGTTATATAGGACTCATTGTTACCAACTATGTCATACTAGCTTGCTGCGAAGGAGGCTAGATAACGCTCCAAACTTGTGCTAAATTTTGGCGAGGAAAAACTGGCATGGTCATTTTCAATCCTTAAACCCTTGACCTCTGACCTCAAGATATGTGAATGAAAATGGGTTCTATGGGTACCCGCGAGTCTCTCCTTTACAGACATGCCCACTTTATTTTGTTTTTGTCCATATGTAGTAGTTATTTCTAGAGATGGGACTGATCCGATCCAATATCGATATGGTTTGCGATACTGAAGTAATTCATTGCACTCCTCTTTGAAATTATCTTATTACTTTTGGCTCATTTCTAGAAATCTACTAGTAGCTGATAATTTCTGTGCACTTGATTAAGTTTTTCAAAACTTTAAAGGAGTTGCCATAGCAATTTGAACCTCTACACCTGTTTGTATGTGAAACCTACTTAACCTACAGTTCAAATAAATTGCTTTGGTATAGATTTAAATTCAATGCAATGCAAAATTTATGCAATGATATCAGAATTATAATGGTAACAGCAGATATCAAAATTCAGGTATCGGATCGGAACTGAAAAGAAAGTGGATCGGTGCTTCTCTGGTTATTTCAAAATGCCCTTGTACAGCAAATCTCATGCTCTCAACCTCTTAGCACGCTCAACAACTGCTACTGAATTCAGCCAGGTAGCTCCTGTTAACTAGAGCAACAACAAGGTCATTCTGACCTATCGTCAGTATAAGAGTGACAAAATGACATCTAACAATGATAAATGTTTGAGTTTTGGTTCTGGTGTGGTAAGCTCATTTGGTCCGCTCAGACTAGGCGTCAAGTTTAAGGTGGTCACATACCCTCCGACAGCTAAAGGCGTTATTTCATCCATGTTGACACTGTAAACAGGAAGATGAGACAAAGAATCCAGTCTGTCCATCTGCTCTTCTGTTTGTTCAAAACACAAGCGTTTCCTTGTCATTGACTCATATTACTCTTGTCCTTATCTCTTGTCTGTTACGGCTCAAGTTTGTGTGTTTCCAATCTGTGTATGCCGCCTGTTTGGAAATGTGTATTCACAGTTCAAATTGCACCTTGGCTGCATTTCTTTTCCCCCGACAGCAGGGGGCGGTAGAGGTCTACGAAATATACACTTAGTGGCAACTCTGCTAGGGACACCTGTAAAATAATGCAACCCAATAGACATCTCCGCTATAAATTGTACCTCTACAAAGATAACTGACTAACTGTTCATTATTGAGGTTTGCAGTGCTGTTGAAGTGGACTGCATTATACTGAGAGGTGTGTCCAATGTTTTGTGTACCTCATTTGACATGATGAAAGGGCAAGAATATTTGAACCACATTTCAGTATAATGCAGTCCAGTGTTGTGGGTTTCGTTTTTTGACCTCTAAGGTGACTTTGCTGATGATTTTTTTGTTTTGTTTCTTCCTCGTGTCCTCTGCAGGAGGCGTTGGAGGCGTGTCAGACCCGGATCTCTAAGATGGAGCTCCAGCAGCAGCAACAGCAGGTCGTCCAGTTGGAGGGGCTGGAAAATGCCACAGCCCGGACCCTCCTGGGAAAACTTATCAATGTGCTGCTGGCCCTTATGGCTGTCCTTCTGGTCTTCGTCTCAACTGTGGCCAACTGCGTGGTCCCGCTGATGAAGACGCGCTCGCGCTCCCTCTCCACCCTCCTCCTCATCCTCCTGCTGGCCTTCCTGTGGAGGAACTGGGACGCTCTCTCGGGGTACACGCACCGCGCCCTGCAGCCCCCAGGATGACCAGATAGAAGATGTTGCTTTGGTGACACCCATGTGATGCAACTTTTGCTGCAGTCATGCAGGAAGTTTGGAGAACGCGATCGCCGTTAGAATGGCTGCGTGGCCGGGCACTGAAAAAAACGGCCGAGCACATTCGGAACACGGAATCAAGAAAGAGCAGAAGAAACAGAGTAACGTTGAGAACATATGATTGTCATTTAGGAAGGACGAGACTGTTTACATTTCTGATAACGAACTATTGTGTTGCTGTCCCTCAGAACGCAGCATCGTACTGTTTTTATCTTTAGAGTTTAATCAATTATAATGTTATTATTTCTAATAATGTTATTTTTATTTTTATTTTATTCAGTACCATGTAGCATTACGCTCCCCTCACTCTACATGATGGGGAGCTTAGTCAGGAAACTGGGTCGGCGATTTGCTCCAAAGGCCCAGTCCAATTGTAGAGACATGCAAATGTGATAATGTGGTTGATTGCCTTTAGGAAGAGAACTCTTACCTAGCTGTGATTGGTAGATTTGAACCGAGGCTGAAAAACCTTCCTGGGAGTTACTCCTTTTCTTGCTGTGAGGAAATTTGTTCGTACAGAACATGTTGAAGGACTGACCGTGACCTTTTGAGTGTCATGATGACTAGACTTTTTGTGCTTCCTTACCACTTCTAATCACGTGCTTTTACTTATTTCCTTTTTTGAAGTAAAACAAGAAAAACCTGTGTTTAATAAGGGAGATTATAACTGAAACACAAAGACAGAATGGGCCGGCTTTAGAGGGAAAAGCTACAATGGGCTGCTCACCATAGAAACAGCTCATAAACACACACAGAACATCTGGTTATTGTTAAGTGTCTGTCGTATTTGCAACGTGCAAACAATGCTGCATGTTTTCATTTAGAAACATTACATATTGGGAACCAGTTTTGTGTTTTTAAAAGCACTGACAAAAGCCCATTGTCCAAGTAAAATCAATTTTCCCAGGATAACTGTTTCTCCCCCACGCCATATTTGATGTGATCAGGTCAGGAAAGAGAGACCACTGGTGCTTATCCAGCTCCATCTCAGTTGGAACAGGAATGCTGCTGCTTTATATCTACAGTGAAAGTCGTCTCCACTGCCACGTCAGTCAAATGCACACCGATACTGTACTCTTCATCATTTCTCCCTGCGTATTATTTCTCTGGCCGTCCTCCTTTTTCTACAAGTACACCGTCTTCTGGTGGTAATCACCCAGTGCCAAACCTTAGTCTACCCAGGGATGCTTGAACGCCCGAAGGGTCTACGCTGAGAAGAAAGAAAGAGGGAGGTGTTGCTTCTATTCAGATTTGTCACGAATGTCTCGCCTGAATGTCAAGGATGTATCATTTTGCAAGGGAGAAATATATTTTATAAAATCTGAATATGAACTCCAGATCTTCAGCTGTGTTTCTGCACCTTGCCGACTTGAGCACAGCTCTTTGGCTGGGCGTCCAGTCTTTCTTTATACTTTCTTTCTTTCTTTCTTTCTTTCTCATCAAGTCAAGGACACAACAAGATGACCCAGCACATTAAATAGTTCATTGTGCATTTCATGCTGAGAAGCTGATTTCCTATCAGATAGCGAGATCATTCGAACTGTACAGTTGCACTTTAGCACATGGCTAGATAACATACAAGTCAGGCTGAGGCTTGAGGAACCTTTGATGGACGCTTCAAAGGTTGTCACTCTTTAAGACAGTAGGCCTCAGCGGGATAAGAAGAGTTGACTCGGGTCAGCATCACTGTCACCCTCGTCTAAAGAGAAGAGGACTTTACTCCATTTCTTGTCAAAACGTCGATAAACTTGATTCCTCACAAGTTGAACATGCAATTAAAACGGTAGATTTATTGATCTATTTAAATGTTTGCCATCAAGGCAAGTTGAGAGTGAGCTGACCTTTGACCTTCAGCGTGACCTTGCAGTAACACCTGTGATGTAGGGGTTGTGTGCTAAACCACTCCAGTGCCTTCTGATGTCCTTTTTTTCTAAGTGTGGAATAAATAAAGTGCATTCCTGACTGACTCGTGTGAGCCGTCGCTTGTTTCTTAAACTTGTTTTAATTAATGTCTGTTTGTTGTTATTGTCAGATGCATGTCTACTGGGGGAGATTAATTATTGCAGGATGGGCTGACTACACGCATATTGAATACCCTTTTTTTAAAGGTCACCTCTTGCAGGCTCCTCATGTGACCACTAGATGGAGATATTTTGCCTTGCATGCCCTTCCTTAAGATGTTTTTTTTTTCCCACCCATGTTTTAGTTTGTGTGAATGGTTTTCTATTTGAGGGGGTCTGAACTCAAGGAGGTGTTGCATCTTATCAGGAAGGAAACAGGTTGGGTGGAAGGCCCCTTTAACCACAGTCAAACTGCCAAAATGTCAGAGTGCTGGGCCACCAGGGACAATATTTTCATTATAAACACAGGAGAGACCACCTCCCCCCCCTCCTCCACTTTATTCAACAATCCTCACATATACACACACACACTCAGATTAATTCCATTTGAATGTGGTGTTTGATTGAGTAGCACCCCCAAAAAGCTGCAGCACTCAGTCAGTCACACCTCGCAGGTGATATCTGATGCTGACAGCTTTGACCCACACCGAGCCTTATCCTCGCAGGACCTCGTGCGCGCGCTCGCACGCACGCGCGCAGTGTTTGAGACTTTGGGGGGTCATTATGTCGCACTTTATCAGAGCTTTCCTCCTTTTTCTCCACTGCCAGATTTGATGCGCATGGCTGTGCGCCAAGGTAAACACGAGGCGCACTTATCTGCCCCTATACTGAAAGCTGCAAGTGGTGACGGAGAGCAGAGAGAGAGAGAGAGAGAGAGAGAGAGAGAGAGAGAGTTTATCCTCCCAGAGGAGTCCACACAGTAAATAGGCACAAGCGATTGCGCACGATTTAGCATCAACTTTAATTATTATTGCATGTATTCAGAGATAACACTTCTTCTCTCGGCGAACTGATTTATGCAGTGTCTGACACTCTCGTGGTCGTTTTGCCTACTAGTGGGACCGTTCATTTTTATTCAGAGAGATGTGAGCATATGCACGCTCCTTCCTTCCAGAGACCAAAAAAAAATAAAAAATGCTAACCATATTCGTGCATTTTTGAGTGGGTTGGGCGCATGTGTTGTGCTTGAATATTTATGAGGCACAGAAAGGCTGTGTGTTGGATGGATGTGAATGTCAAAACCCCGGAAAGGTGTGCTGATGTGCCCATCTGGTAGCACTTTCACGGTGCTTACCGTGCCGTATGTGCCCAAAAACGGAACCCTCCGGATCTGCAGAACTAATCTGAGAGCCGAGGGACTGAGGAGCACAGGAGGAGAGATGGTGACCCCTCATTAACCTCGAGACCAGCGGAACCACGCAGGGAACCGAGATCCGTCAAGATCTGGAAAGAAACAGTATATATAGGCTGTATGGTCATTATAGAGCTTAATGGGGCAGGAGGAGCTATCATTATTGAAAAAAAGTTAATATTCTAACATATATAGTATTACAATAACTTAATAGTAGACCTGTAATATTATCTTGTAGTTGGATCACAATAAATTAGTTTAGCTGAGCTTGAAAAATAATGACATTCAGGTCAAAAACTACATCCAATAATGAGGTTACATTATATGGAGGGTTCCCAGTAAAGTCTAAATTTGACTTAAATTACTACTTTTATTACCTTAATGATGTATTTATGAATCCATTCTGGAATAAGCAGGGCAAAAAAAAAAACACCACTCCAAACAAGTTTACGCATGCAGGCATGACATTGTCCAGAAATTACGCACCAACAAATCCATATGAACTATTTATCTCAGTTTATATTAGACCTGTAATATTATCTTGTAGTTGGATCACAACAAATGAGTTTCAAATGTAGCTGAGCTTGAAAGATAATGATCAAAACTACATCTAATAATGAGGTTATATGATATGGAGATTGTGCCATTCTTCATGCGTAATGAGTCCACGCCCCTGTTCCCAGTGTTACAATAAGTTAACATTAGACCTGTAATATTATCTTGTAGTTGGATCACAACAAATTAGTTTCAAATGTAGCTGAGCTTTAAAATTAATGACATTCAGGTCAAAACTACATCTAATAATGAGGCTGTGCCATTCTTCAGGAGCAATGAGTCCACGCCCCTGTTCCCAGACAGTAAAGTCTAAATGTGACTTAAATCACTACTTTTATTAGATAATTAATGATTAATGATTTATTTATGATTCCATTCTTGAATAAGCTGGGCAAAAACTCCAAATCACTCCAAACAAGTTTACGCATGCAGGCATGACATTGTCCAGAAATTACGCAGCAACAAAATCAATATGAACTATTTGTCTCTATTGTTTTTTAAAGATCATACAAAATCTCAGTGAGGTGTATTGTGGCTCTCAGTGCGCCTCTTGGAGAGAGAGGAGAGAGGCAGCACAGTGTGAGAAAGAGGAGAGCGACTGAAGAGGAAGCACGACTCGCTTCTCGCGTCACTCTGGGTTCAGGCGTTGAGCAGGAAACAGCCTTTTCCTCTCGGATTGTCGGCAGTTATAGGAACCAAAAACAACAAATTTTTTGTCTTTTGCTCAATGCACCCCACGGCACAGAACACGCGGAAGCCGAGCAGAAGGAGAAATGCCTCCTTCGATAGAGATGATAGCTGTCCTCCTCCTCGGCGTCCTGACGCGCCGGAGCTCCATCACCACCACCAGCGCGCTGCACATCCAACAGCTGTTCACGTCTCCAAACCTCACCAATAACTTCGCGGTGGACCCTGTAACCGGGAAAATCTACCTGGCCACCGTGAACACCGTCTACCAGCTGAACGGCACCCTGACTGTGGAGGTGGAGCAGAGAACCGGCCCGGTGGAGGACAACCTGTTGTGCCATGCGCCTCAGCTGCCTCAGGCTCCGTGCGAGCATCCAAAATCACTCACCGACAACCACAACAAGCTGCTGGAGCTGGACCGGGATCAGGACGTCGTGGTGGTGTGCGGGTCCGTTTACCAGGGCTTCTGTGAGCTCAGGAAGATGGAGAACATCTCAGAGATAGCGGTGGAGTTCCCACATCGAGGTGAGAAGACAGTGTTCCCAAGCATGCTCAACATCGCTGCAAATCACCCCAACGCGTCCACTGTGGGACTCATCTTTAAGAGTCACGGAGGAAACACCCGGTTGCTGGTTGGAGCCACTTATACAGGAGCTGGGACGCAGTTTTTCCCCAAGAACCACAGCAAAGAAGACCTCCGCTTTGAGAACACTCCTGAGATTGCAATCCGCTCCTTGAACATCAAGGATTTATCCAGACTTTTCACTTATGACATTAACCCCTCAGAGGATAATGTTTTCAAGATCAAACAAGATGTTAAAAGCAAGAACAAGCTGAACTTCGTGCACGCTTTCATGCATAAGACTTACTCCTACATTGCGTTTAATAATGATGCAAAAATGGGTCATAAGGAGAGTCAGCCTAACAGCATCCTCGCCAGGATCTGTCTGGATACAGAGAACCAGAAAAAGCCCAGTGGACCGGAGAGCAGGAAGCTCACCGAGTCCTACATCCAGATGCCGTTGCAGTGTGGATTTAACGGGAACATTTACAACCGGCTGGTGTCCGTTTATCCTGCGGAGATCCACACTGGAGATGTAGGGAGATCAGTGGAGCCGTACCTGTTCGGGGTGTTCACCAAGCCGGATAGAAAGTCTGCTCTGTGCGCCTTCAAGTTTGGAGACATCGACGAGGAGATCCGACAAGGCCGCAGGAACTGCTCCAACTCGCCCAGCAGCGACGTCCAGGTGCTGGACAGCGTGATCCAGGGCTCCGGGGCGGCCTGCATCCTGAAGGGGAACCTGGTGGTAAGAGCTCATATATATATACATCTAAATACATCTGCAACCAAGTTTCAAGTTTATTTGTCATATGCATTTAAAAGTACAGTGTACAGTGACATGCAATGAAATGCATTTTACCCTGGCTCTCTCTCAGCCCTTAAAATCTATAAATAGTACAGTTGATAAATACTATAATAAATAAGACAAAACCTGAGAATAAAATTATAAAACAATCTAAAATCATCTTGGACTCTAACCACTGGTGCACTTTACACTTACTTTACACTATACATCCTATATACCACTTTATAGACTGCACATATGTACATATTACAATTATTTATTGGACATACTACATTTATTTATTGACAGAACTTTACACTTACTTTACACTATACATCCTATATACAACTTACTTTACACTGTACATCCTATATACACTTACTTTACACTATACATCCTATATACCACTTACTTTATGCTATACATCCTATATACACTTACTTTACACTATACATCCTATATACCACTTACTTTACACTATACATCCTATATACAACTTTATAGACTGCACATATGTACTCAAAACAAGAGTCAATACCAACACGAGAATACACTGTTTACCATTGGCAGAGCATTTTGGCAAATTTTTCTTGGGCGCTACCCACATAATCAGCTGTGCTGCTCATCCCACAAATGCATGATCCTTACAAGTTGGACATCATTGTGAAGGTAAATAAACAGGCTTTCCAACGATGTAAAATACAATGCCAATTAGCATTGTAACAACAGAGAAATAATCCACCAAACGCAAGTTTCCAAGCTTTTTTTTCCCAGTTTATATATATATTACATTTGAAATTAGTGTAGTTTAGTTTGATTTGATGTGGGCATGTGATAGAAAAATGAACATTTTATCAACTCTAATTCAACAATGGGAAGTAATTAGAAAGTCAATTATTGAGGCAGTTTTCTATAAAGTGTCAGTATCTCGATGGGGCAGAATAAGTGATAACCGTCACAACAACATTATTAACGTCACCAACAGATTTTTTTTACCACTTTTAATTATGATTTCATTTATGTTTTAATTTCATATTTATGCATTATTTTGTTATTGGATTCAAACTGGATATAATCCCCTCAGACAAAGCATGGAGATGATGAAAATTACAGCTTTAGTTTAATTATTACTCTTTTTAATACCTCTACCACTCCAAACCAGAGTTCATTGTATGCGCAAACATACTTGGCTAACAATCCTGTGTCTGAGGTTACATCACATTTTCTTCTGACCCCATATGAAACAAGACAAACTCACTCAAGACTGCTACATCTGACAGTTTCCATTTCTGGCTGCAGCCGTTACCCTCTTTAGCCCAGAGGCTCATGACTTGGAGAGAGGATCTCCCATGTCATGAGCAGAGGTCATGATAGATGGAAAGATGCTCCAGAGCCGCGCTGGGGGTTGTGGGAAGGGTGAGATCCCCCTCACATCCTGCAGCTCCCTGTCTTATCAAATATGAAGAGAGGAAGGAGTCAATAGTCTACTTTGTTTTTCACTTCAACCTCAGAAATGTCTTTTTATGACTGTGAGTGGGCTGGTAACTCTAACCGAACCACAATATTAGTGAATAAATAACGTCTTTGTAGTAAACACATGGTCAGATATTATATTACATGCTTTCCACTCGCATACCAAACATTTGCCTTAAGGAAACCTAAGCGTTGCACGCTATATGGTATATGGCCCCGGTTTTCCCTCTCTATCATGACGTCTGATATTAAAGGCAGAGAACACTTCACACAGTTTCATAGGAATGCAGTGAAATTCCAGCTTTTCGATGTGGTTGATTTGACTGACAGAGCTGAGGTCAAAGGAGGCTGTCCCGCGACATGCTGTGCTGTCAGGTCAGAGAGTTGCCCTCGTCGCTGGCTCTGTCTTGTCGGCGGTGGCCCCAGGGCCACTCCTCCCGTGATCGGTTTTCTGAATACTATCTCAAGTGGCCCACAGGCCCTCTTGAAATAGACAAGTTCAAAGTGGTTGAGAGTAGATTTTTTTCTCTTGCTGTAATGTTAGTTAGTTAGAAACTTTATCATTAAAGAGGATCTATTATGCTCATTTTCAGGTTCATACTTGTATTTTGGGTTTCTATAAGAACATGTTTACATGCTTTAATGTTCGAAAAACACTTTATTTTTCTCATACCGGCTGTGCTGAAGCACCCTTTTTGGCCTTCTGTCTGAAACGCTCTGTCTGAAACTCCTGCCCCGCCCCCTCGAAAAGCCCAGTCTGCTCTGATTGGTCAGCTGGCTTTCTGTGTGATTGATCACCCAAACCAAACTCTTTGGACTCTGCTCCAGTTCCGCTCCGCTCTAACTAGCTTTGCTTGAGGGGCGTGCCGAACTAATCGTTATGCAAATGTGTTACGTGGTGACATCGCCACATTACGGAAGATAAAGCAGGACTTCAAGCAAGGCGTTTCAGGCAGTTCAGGAGCAGCGTTTCTCCCTTTAGCCTAGACTTTGCAGACCTTTTACACCCACAAACAAATATATAAACACACTAAATGAAAGAGAAAAAGCACAAAAGCATAATAATTCCCCTTTGAACGCAAAGACAAATGTGCAAATTCTGCAAGTACTGCAGTCAAACAACCCCGTTACCACTCACAGAATCTTTCTTAACTTTAACATTTGTGTTGCCATGGTCGTTGAAATGTGATCTTTTTTGTAGTCGGCAGTCTGAAGGCCAGCACTGAGGGAAAGCCAGACACAATTCATGATAAGAGAGACAAGGCCGCGAGCAGAAGGGCCCGTGGGAAACGACTCTACAAATATCCACTGTGCTTAATTCTTTCTTTCTTTTCTTTTTTTTTTTTGCCTTTGCGTGCTCTGAAATATTCAGAGAATTCCCAATAGATCCCGGTGCTCATCGAAGCATGGAACTAATGTTTTATCATTGCCTGCTGAGGGATTTGACAAAAGCAGAGTCTTATGAGTGTTGAAGACCCTTGTAAGCCCCTTTCAAGTATTCTGAGATGTCTGAAAAAGTGATTTAGGAGAATGAGCGGCACCGTTGTGATAGCCGCTATCAGCTCTTGTTTTCCAGTTCGCTTTCATCGTGCGGCGCTCTTCTTGTGCTCTGTTCTCTCCTGTTTTCTAATCTGTATGTGTGAGCTAATGAACATTGATCTCACTCTCATTTCGTCTCTGTGTTGTACAGTTGCAGCCCGAGCAGCTGGACTGCGGAGCGGCCCACCTACAGCACCCTCTGGCCCTGCGGAGGTCCCTGAGGGCCATTCCTCTGGTTGAATACACGGGTCTCAGCTCAGTGTCTGTGGACAATGTACACGACCACACTGTGGTTTTTCTGGGAACCACTAATGGACGACTGCGTAAGGTGAGACACTTAAAGCTGCAGGAGGCAGAATATTTTTGGCATCATTGGGCAAAATTTCAGAGAGAGAACGTTCCTATTGGCTGTTCATTCAACAGAGGCAGCTGTCAATCACTCACGAACACCAATCAAATGGTCAAACTAAGCAACGCTGATCAATATGTTGTTACTGTAATGCCTATTTCCCGCATAAGAAACAGAAACATCTTGTAGTGTACTGTTTAGCTGTAAAATGAGAACGTTTGCTGTGACTGGTGGGTGGTGCTTGGTATTTCCTCACAGCCCAGCCGCACAGTAGTTTGTGAAATAGTCCCGAAATGTAATATATTGATTTGTTTACATAGATACGAATTTCACATTTTTTTTCGTGATGGTCAGCACGTAATCCTTGTAATTGTGAACTGCCACATAGGGAGGAGGTCAGAGTGGATGGGGGGGTCCAAAAACACAGGACTTTCTCCCAGGAGACCGGTGTTCGTGTCCTGTGTGAAACCACAAGTCAAAGTTGATCAATTTGTCACCTAACTTCCGTACTTATGTTACGGCACTTCTGGTATTATTTTAACCCAAACCTAACTAAGTAGTTTTATTTTGAAAAGACTGGAGCGGAATTAAAAACGCGCAAAAAATACGTTGTTGAAAGTTGTGCTGAGCGTCACGAAAAAAAAGGGAAATTTGTGTCTATGTACACGAATCAAATAGATTAAATTTTGTGACTATTTCACGAACTGCTGTGAGACTGTGTTGTTCCTCAACTTTCTCATTTTACAGCTAAACAGTACATTTAAACAAACAATTTAAACAAACATTTTATGTGAGAAATAGGCATTACAGAATATTGATTCATATTTGATCAGCGCTGCCTAGTTTGACCGTTTGATCGGAGTTTGCGAGTGATTGACAGCTGCTCAGAGACGGCAGACTCCAGCTCGGCTCTGATTGGTCGTTTTCCTCCGGTCTGTGAAATCTTGCAGATGCCATTAGGAACACCGGAGGACATAGAGGCACATGATTTTTTTCAGATTACCTGTCTCATGCACTACTGTCAGGATAAAGTGACCGTTTTATAAAAATAACTTCTTTTTGTTTAACTATATTTGCTCCATTTCTACCTACTTCGGCTTTAACATTGACCATGTGCACACACACACTATCAGTGCTTATATAGTGGTTGAGCGAAGAATGAAACTTTTCTAAACATAACCTCAGGTCAAAACACAGTTGCGGCAGCAGATGGTCACCACTGAATGGAGTTAATATTTTTAATGTGATCGTGCCCTTGAGCTTGGAAAAACTATAACAGCAACAGCTCCGTAGTGCTGCTCTGATGTGGCCGCTGAGTCTTTCAATAAACCAAAAGTAGGTGTGTGATGACACACTCGCAGGAATGTCTGCTTTCATCCGGTAGGTTCTCAGCACTGTCACCACCCAACCCCCTTTCCTCCTCGCTCCATTCGTCCTATGACCCATCACGGCCCATTAAGTAGTCCTAATCATGTGCTCTAATGTTCTCCTCAGACCTGGTTATTGTCTGAGAGCTCCCCAGAAAGCCGTTTAAACAAAAGCGGTTGGCGACGTATGACTCAAACCTGCCGTGTGTTGGTCCGCGACCTCAACATCTGCAGAAGGACCAGCTTGTGAAAACCTTCCCAATTAACAGCATTCCTTAATTCTGTCTCAGCCACATTCCTAGTCACCCCTGACTGAGCCGAGCTGAGAAACAGCCTGGCTTCAAGCGCCACAAGCTGCTTCTCAGCTGTCTGCGGGAAACAACATAAACTGGCTCTGAAAGCTTTCTGACCCTATTGTTTTGCATTAGGCTGCTACCTTTTACTACATTAGGTCTGTTCTGCTGCAGGGGTGTTTCATTTTGGGGCCAGCTTTAAGAGCTCCTCACTGTTTTAACCCCAGCTGAGCGTGCAGTAGGTCGCTTTCAGACGGTTTATATCAGATGCACAACATTGGTCGGGATGGTGTGAGCGACTGCATGTGTTTGTGTATGTCTTGATTGCAGGTTTGACTGTGTTTTTGGGTGTTTGACTTTGTCTGTGGGCCAAAGTGAGCGGTTTTAGTGATTTCATGTGTTTACTCAGATACCCTGTGATTATGTGCTATATGTGTGTGTTTCTCAGAGTGTCTTGTTATATAGGGAGTATGGTATTTCTGTGACCTTGGGCAACAAAATACGTGTCTTTTGTATTGTTTGTGTATGTATCTGTGGGGCAGCGTCTGTCTTTGCCTCTGTGTGTGTGTGTGCCCCGAGGATAGAGCTGTTACAGAGGTTAATGGTGCTGTTAGTGTGTGTAATGTGATTCTGACTGTGAGTTTGGCTCCGACTAAACACAAGGGAACAGTGGTTGAGATTAAGTTAGGCCCTCTTTTACTGTCTTTGAGAGGGGCCCTCAGTGAAGTAATTTGTAATTACATGCATTTTTTAATGAAGTCTCCCCCTCCCCCCATTACAGCTGACTTCCATTTACTGCCCCTCGCGGTGACCGCCTTTATCTCGCTCACTCTCCTCCTCAAATTTACTCCCTCAGTCAGTCCACTTCTCAGTTCATTGTCTCCTGTCGTGCTTCGTCTCAAATATAAAAGAGCCTTTGATTCATTATACAAACAAACAGACTTTATCTCTCTCTTTCTCTCCTCGTGCCACACCTCCATCTCTTTATTCTCCCTCCTTTACACCCAGGTACACACACACACACACACTGAGAATGAGCGCACAGCAGCTGAGCACTCCTCAGTTGAATAGGGTCTTTCATGTGCAGGCAGATAGACAGAGAATGGAGTCAGAGCGACCTGCCAGTACAGCAGGTGTTTTGTTGGTTGACCTGGTGGCGCTACGTGCCACACATCTCTCCTTCTCCTCCTCCTCTTCCTCTCTGCTCCTATTCTACTTGCTGTCCAGGTGTGTGGGCTGCTGTTTACTCGCTGCTCACTGTGTCACTCAGTATGTGTTTGTAGTCGCTGGGGTGTGGGGTGAAGACATAGCACAGCTGCTTACTATCTCCAAGGCAGAAGAGAGAGTGTGTGTGTGTAGATGGGTGGGTGGTGTTATAAAAACGAGTGATATTTGGAGGTTGAGATAATGCCTCTCATCGCAGATTAAGCCAATGGTTTACTAAGCTTCTGTCTGCTCTGGTTTAACTATTAACCAGCAACGTCTCAGTGGGTGGTGATGCTTGTGTGTGTGTGTGTGTGTGTGTGTGTGTGTGTGTGTGTGTGTGTGTTTGTGTGTTCAGCGGATGGAGAAGTGACACAACCCGTGCTTGTCACCAGATGCTGGTCAGTCTGCCAGTTCCTCAGGATGGCAGGATGTCTCCATTGAAGGGGAGACCCGACAAAATCACAGAAAAAAAGAGCTTTCACTGTCTGCGTGACAGGAAGTCACACTCGGCACAGTTTGTTTTTCTACACACTGCTCTGTGTGTGCGTATGTTTGTGCGTACGTGAGAACATGTCACCCGTTTTATTATCTGGAGCTGCAGGAAGGCCAGCGTGTAGATAAATCACAGCTCGGCGAAACAAGATTAGGCACATACACTCGAACAAAGGAGCTCCTAAAATATATTTGAGGGTTGAAAAATATTTTTGAAATAAAAGATAGGAACAGTTGTGATTAAGAAAAATACAATTAACAAAATGTGGCAGCTATTGTTTATACGTATATTCATTAATTTCAGGTTTTTAGTGCTTTCTGGTGTATCTCAGTTCGATTCAGAGGAGCTAAACTTCCCATACAAAAGATTGTGTTTATCTTCCTGAAACACCTTAGTGCTAGGTAGCAGTTGCCTCAGAGTTAGAGGAGTGATCATGATGTGGATTGCTCTGCCAAAAGCAGCTGGAGGAAGTGAATAAAAAAGCTGCTGCTTCTGAGAAAAACACCTGGCCCTGGATTTGAACTGAGTTGCTTGATCAACAGAAAACGACTGCGGTTATATTCAGCAATTCTCAAATATTTGAGGAGTTCTTTTCTACAAAGGTGAAGCAAAGTGTTGCTCAGTTGACTTTCCCCTGTTGAATTGACCTTGAGAAAATATGTATTGCAACATCCTGCACCTTTTCCAACCTGTGTCCTCTTCTCTGGTGTCTTTTTCACAGCTGACCCTCTTGGCGAACATGACCTTGGCCAATCAGTGGACACTGAAGCTGCCCTCCAGCGAAGCGGTCCACCACATCATGACCTTCGACCCCAACGACAGCAACTTCCTTTATGTCATGACCTCTCACCATGTAAGAATGTGGCTGCAGGCGAGGCTCTGCGTTGATTCCCCCCAGCTCTGACACTGATTTATTCATGTTGGCGTGAAGAAGAAGAATCATAATGGCAACAATCATCATTTTACATCCAGTGAATCCTTCTCACCTCAATTTAGCTGATTGTCGGATATGTGAAGATAGCTACGTGTGCAGAACTTCAGGCCGTATTGGTGTTACATTTCCAAACCAATGTGTTTCATAACTATCGCGCCTACGACAGGATGTGGCTGCACCTCCAGCAAATCTGTGTAGTGCAACTGCATCTGATTGTTAGTTTAACCAGTTTTCCCACAGCCCAAGGTGACCTCTTTAAAAAAAACAAAGATATTTAATTTACAAAACAGAGAAAAGCAGCAAATTCTCACATTTAAGAAACTGGAACCAGGGAATATTTGGTATTTTTGCTTGATAAATTAGTTGATTATCAAAGGTAAGGCTGTCTTGAATACCATTTTTGGGCTTTAAAGCTTTGGTGAGAAATATTCAAAGGTATTCGAAGCTTCAAGACAGTGCCACTGTTTTACACACATGCACCTCTACACATAACAAACAGCAATATCCCAATGAGAATAACTAATACTAATTAATGATGAACATGAATAATGAATAATGTGGAATGCTTCCTTATTTCATGGACTAATTTGGGATTTGTACATTATTATTACTTAAATATATATATAAAAAACAAAAAACAAAGCATTTGAATACTGATTTGGAGGTCGATTACCATGGCAACGGTCGAAGCTTCAAAGCATTTGGGTCAGCTCTAGTTAAACGCCTGCATGAATCTTGAAAAATCAGCTGTTTTCCTCTGATGTATATCTGAGTGTTGTGTGTATGGGTGTGTGTGTGTGTGTGTGTTTGTGATGCGGTGTGCAGATGCTGAGGGTGAGAGTGGCAGACTGCGACCAGTGGAGGAGCTGCGGTGACTGTCTGGGAGCAGGCGACGCCCACTGTGGCTGGTGTACTCTGGAGAATCGGTGAGAAAGACACACACAGTTTGTTTTGTTTCGGTTTGTTCTCTATCTATCCAGTTAAATGCTACCCCCCCTAAGACTCTCAACCTCTCTTCTGCTGCCAGTAAAACATATAATTCAATCAAATCATCATATGCTTTTGGTGTCACGCAAAATGCCACATGCTTTTTTTTAAGTAATCTGTTTAGACATCGTGGAAATGTCTCTACTGTCTGTATTTAAGCAACAATCCAGCTGCAGCTGCTTATATGAGCGGTTGACTTAAGTGAACGCTGATTTTCAAGCAATAAAAGATGGGATTGATGGCATAATAAAACGCTTTCAGCTTGTCGTTTTCATACTTTTAGAAGCGTTGAAACCACCGAGGCTCGTTTGCTGGTTTTCATCATCCTCGTTCTCAGTTTCAAAATGTCGCTCGGCTGAATGGGTTTTGGCAGTGAGGGAGTGTGTTTTTGGGTTGGAGAGCTGTTGCTGGATCGAGCAGAATTGATTTGCTTTTCATTAGGCCTCAGACCTCAGACTGGGGAGTAACATCATTGTTCTGAGCGGTCCCCTGGTTCTGTGGTCGTCTGGGGAGGGATTGACAGGCTGGGAGCGCCCGGCGAGGAGTGACTTGGCTGAAGTGAGAGCGAGCGAGAGAGCACACTGTGATTAATGTGGCTCTGTCAGGACCGGCTCTCTGGCTCTGTGCTCGCTGGCTTTCAGGGGAGAATATGTGTGGTGTCGGGCTATGTTTGTTTGTGTGTGTGAGTTGGTTGGTTGGTTGCTTGGTGATTAAAGCAGATCAGACGAGATAGTGAATTTTGTGATGAGTTGTGCTGCAGCTCTGGAGACTCTGGCATTGCCAGGGGCCATTCAGAGCTGGAAGAGTGGAACTGATGAGAGTTGTGTGTATGTGTGGTCATACTGTCTCCCTGTCATCTCCCTGTCTCCTCTCCTTATTTAACTATCTGTCGTCTCTTTATCCCAGTCCCTTTCTCGCTTCGCTGCATTTTTTTCACCCTCGTGATTCTCTCTCTCTCTCTGTCTTCGGCTTCCTTTATTTTCCAGTAGCTTTGAGAATTTAGTTATCCCTCTCTCAACCTCCCTCTCTTGTCGCTCTAGCCTTCGTCTCCTCCTCCCCCAGTGCCCTTGTCCTCCTCTCTATCCCCTCTACAAAGGAGCGTTGATTGTGATGATGGTGGTGGGAGGGAGAGTGCACACTGGTTCTTTTGACAAGGAAATGTCAAAGTGTGTAAGCCTGTGTGTAAGTGTCAGTGTGTGTCGCTGTCTGGCTCTCAGAGGCCAGGGAGCTGATGTCATGAGTGTGTATGTGTGTGTGTGTGTGTTTGACGCACTGTTTGGCCAGTCATGCCAGCCGCAGAGCTGGCGCTGTGGCCTCAGAGCCCGAGGGATCAGGGGGTTGATGTGTGGGGGTGGACGGTCTCCTCCATCACCTCGCTGTCTGATACAACACACACACTGAGTAGAGGGAGGGGAAAAGGACTACTAGGGAACTATCTCGCAATCTGTGAAACCACAACTGTCTCCGTGGGTGCCGGTTTGATTTTATGCATGGCTCTGATGTCCCTCGGCACGTCTGCATGTAGAGCGAGCATGAAAACATGTCTGTTCGGTCGTTGGAGTCGGCATTGTTGTCTGAAAGAGAGAGAGAGATAGCTTTTCCACCAGAGATAAAGCTTAGTCCTTGATCACTCTTCATGCTGGAGCCGGTTTAATCTGCCACATGTCACAAGAAAGCACTTAAATATCTTTATTTGAATCAAATTATGCGTCATGTGCAGTCTTTGCCGTTCACAAATGATCATGCTTATCTCACAGTGACTTTGTGCGCGCGCGTGTGTGTGTGTGTGTGCGTGCGTGCAATACCGTCTGTTTAACAGTCTCACTGGTTTCCCACCTTATCTGTCGAAGAGACACTTAGGAGGTGATGAGTTTTCTCAGGTCATATTTTAGCTGCATATGTTGACTCTGTTTATTTTAGGAGCTGTTTGAAAAGTCAGCATGCTGTTGTGAGGCAGGTGAGGAGTATGCGTGTGTGTAAGTGTGTGTGTGTGTGTGTACTGTATGTCTATTGTATGTATATATAGTTGTTCCAGCCCTTTAGAGAAGAGAGAAGTGCTTTAAATGTATTTTCTCCTCCCTGCTGCACTTGATCAAAGTGTCGTGTGAATAAGCAGGCGAGTCATGATGAATGCATTTAAAGAAAAAGAAAAAAATGGATACAATAGAGAAAGGAAAGGATATCATGATGTGAGTTTTTTCAGCCAGTCTTTGCAAATCACACAACGTTTGTTGATGTTCATCTGAGACTGCATGTCTGTTTCTTTTGAGATCACAAGATGATGTTTCCTGGATGCCAGCTTCCGTTTATGCCAAGTGGCATCTGTGATGTATTCAGTACTTAAAGATAAAATCTGGAGTTTACTTGATAATCTAAATATATTCTTCCAGATGGAAAACATCGAGGGCACTTTTGACCCAAAGAGGAAGTCGTGTTTTACTCCATGATTTCAAAATGAAATGTAAATAAATCTCAAAACATATGACATAATTTGTGGTTAGCTGTCACAAATGTTTATAATTATAATCTTAGAGATAGGGCTGGCATGTCAAACCTCAATACTTTTTGAGTGCTGACTGACGCATGCTGTTCCATTGAATATCAAAAACAGTCAAGTACCAAAAGTAAGCATCAAACAGCCTTTGTCAGGTCTGCACCATCAGATATGTCTCTTTTGAAGTCATGATGAT
This sequence comes from Sebastiscus albofasciatus, assembly GCA_916701655.1. Lineage (NCBI taxonomy): Eukaryota > Metazoa > Chordata > Actinopteri > Perciformes > Sebastidae > Sebastiscus > Sebastiscus albofasciatus. Next base: position 61,780 of record CAKAOI010026933.1, read on the forward strand.
GCTAAAGTTACACTATCTTATGTTGGCAAAGCTCTTGTTTGAGGAGTTTGCCATGTTTTGTTAAAGGTTCTATATACGGGATTCAGAGCATTAAAGGAACAATGTGTAACATTTCGGGGATTTATTAGCAGAAATGTAATATAGTATTCATAACTATGATTTCATTAGTGTATTACCACCTGAAATTAAGAGTTGTTATGTTTTCGTTAGCTTAGGATGAGCCCTTCATATCTACATATGGAGCGTGTCCTCTTCACTGAGTCCGCCATGTTGCACCGTCATGTTTCTACAGTAGCCCAGAACGGAAAAACTAAACACTGGCTCCAGAGAGAGCCTTTCACGTTTTTACGTTACCTAAAGACCACCATAGTTCTCCAACACACGTGTGAAACTGTGGTAACGTGAGCCACAGAATGCAAAACCCCGCTACCGCTAGCCACCGTCTGACTTCCGTTGTAGTGCTACTATGGTAAGGATGCTGTCTGAGTGGCCCACGTTACCACAGTTTTGGAAAGGGATGAGTGAGCGGAGGGGTACTCAGTTGGTTGCAATCTGCAACCACACCACTAGATCACCAAATCCTACACACTGTCCCTTTAATATAGAAGCAAACAACTATTTTCAATGTAAAGACGAAATAATCACGTCCTGAGCAGAGAATGAAGTTGCTCTCCCTCTCTGTGTGTTGTAATCTGAGCTTCTCTGTGCTTTGTTGACATAGTGGGGCCAGCCTTGTGTGCATTTTAGTGCATGTGAGTCTTTCTGTAGTGCCCCTCTGGCAAGCTCGTGGCTGTTGCTCTACACTTCTCTAGTATAGCAGTTGACGCTGATAACGATGGAAGCTTAGCACCCTTCCTTCTGGTTCCCCCCAGGTAAACACAGTTATCTCAGTCAGCACTGTTGCTATTGCCTACCTTGTGATTGACAGGTCGCTACCACGGCGTTGTCCGGTCTGAGTGTTGTCCGTGTTTCCGTCTTACAACTTTAACCCTTTCACAGTGTGTTTTCAGTTCATGACACTTAATTATAACATTTTGGTCGCTAATACTGAGCTCGAGGATTCAAAAGGGTCGTGTCTAGAAGGTAACCCGCAAATTGAGAAATCTGATCTGAGATCTGCAAAAACTTGCTGTTTGAGGTCTTTGCCTAACCTTAACCATCTCGCGAGAGTCTCTCCAATTTGCTGGTTCCCTTCTAGACAATACCCTTTTAAAACAACCGTCCACAATTAATTTTTTGATTATAAAACACTGAATTTGTACCTGATGATGGCGCTACTGTAGATGAAAGTTATTAGAATTCATCCACTGGGGACCATGAATGTCTGAACAAAAAGTAGGTCAAAAAAAGGATCATTTTGGCATTCTCAGGAAACTCAGGAATCACACTGACAGCAGCAATTCCCAGTCGCACTCAAAGAACAACTAACAAAATGAAAATGAGATCAATAGCTAAACAACTTTCAAGTGTATTAGACTGTGCTGTTTGTGTCTTGGGGATTTTTGTGGGGCTTGCAGAGGCACTCAGTTCTATTTTTAGCCCAGCCGCCGACCTCACGGCCCCTCTCAGTCCCTCAGTGCCAGTGGGACTGAGAATCTGGACATTCGCTTTCTGGACACAAATACTCACACTTAGAGGCATGTGGGCACACAGACACACGCTTTATTTTAAAACAACTATAGAAGTGTGAGAGGGAAGTGGGATGTGCCAAACTCATTATGTAGCGTGTTAGGACGCTGCTAAATGGGGCCTGTTTGGTTTCTCCTCACTCTGAGGTCACTTTGTCCTTCCAGTCTGCACTGCAGATGAACTGAGCTCTGTGCCAGCGGCCAGTGAAGTTCATTAGTGAAGCAGAGAGTACGAGGCCACCTTGCTTGTTGAATGCCCTCTTACAATTCTTCTGTCCCAGACATTCATTATACTCACAGATAGGCGCAAACACACTGTATTCTCTGTGCATGTCATCCACAGACACACACACTGCTGGTCCACACAGATTAGGAATCAGCAGTATTTTTTATTCGGTAACTGGCCCCTGATCTTAGTGCCTGCGGGATGTGTTGCCACAGCAACGTGTGTGACCTGGAGTCAAGTAGTCTCTTGTGTTGAGCCAGACAAACTGACAGCCAAGGTCTGAATATGTGACATTAGGAGACCAGAGCACCTCATAAATCTGTGGGAAGCCGACCATGAAACCCAACGGTGAGAATTTGCGAGGGATGAAATGAAAACACAAAAGTTCGTCCTCTCCACACAAAGGATGAAATGTTGACCTGAAAGCTCAGTCTGGTATTCCAGTGACTGATTGATTACCAGCTGTGGTATTGACAAGCAATTACTATATTTGAGATGATAACATTCTGATATGGGACATGCTGATGGAAAATCAAGTTTTCTGGATTTCAGTTTCCATGGCATATCAGTACAGGAAATCTCCAAATATCCTTGTCTCTTTGTGCTGTAATCTAATCTACACCGAAATATGATTACCGAACCAAAATTTCTGTCTGTCATTTTGTCCAGATGTACCATCCAGAAGGAGTGTTCTCAGGGCCTGTTGGCTCGCTCCTGGATCAGCATGGGTGAAGGACCTCAGCAGTGTCCGTCCATGACCCTGACACCCCCGGAGATCAGCATTGCTGCAGACATCAAGGTAAAAACTCCCTCCATATTATTGTTGTCCATTACACCCCTTTCATAACGTTACGGTCGTCCCTCCTCATCAAGTTATGTTTGTAATGGGGGCAGTGTATTTAAAGCTGATGAAACGCGATGTCGCATGACCACCTTTATAACCTGACACCTCTCACTATTATTATACACACTATTATTATGACTCAGCTGATAAAGTCATGCCAACACTGTTTGCTGCAGCAGCTCCCTCTGCCACCCCAACCTCCCCCTCCTTACGCTATGTTTTTGGTAAATTTGACTTTACTAGGAATGTTAAAGATGCTATATTTTATATTAAAGGGGACCTATTATGCCAATTTTCAGGTTCATACTTGTTTTTTGGGTTTCTACTTGAACATGTTTATATGATTTAATGTTCTAAAAAACGCTTTACTTTTCTCATACCGGCTGTGCTGCAGCACGTCTTTTCACCCTCAATCTGAAACGCTCTGTTTGAGCTCCTGCCAAGCTAGCCGCTAGGCAAAGTTACTTGGTGTCATCACCAGGTTACTGTTGAAAAGGCAGGACCTCAAGCAAAGCAGTTTAGGCAGTTCAGGAGCAGTGTTTCTGTGGGGGGAGAGTAACTCCCTTTGGTGTGGACTTAGTAACTTTGCAGACCTTTTACATGCACAAAAACTATATAACACCCTAAAGGAAAGGGAAAAAGCACAAAAGCATAATGGGTCCTCTTTAACAATATGACAACAATGTTTACTAGTTCACTTTTACTGTTCTTGTGTTGGTTTTGGTAAAGTTAAATGTGGCGTACAAAGTTAGAATATAATGTTGTGATGCACATTCAATGCTGCCAATGAAACATGTGTGACTGTGGCTATTTTTACAGTTTGGAGCATTATAATATCAATTCCTTCAGTCCACAAACTGATCTGAACACACACTTCATCATTTGTTCTTTCACAGTTGAACTGTAACCAAGACACTAAGAACGTAGTTTACATGTATCACTTTGTTCGTAGTAAAAAAAGCAAACCAGGTGTGTGCGTGTAAAACCAGTTTACCGGTGGCACAGCATGAAAGAGCATGCCATACACAGCTGTTTCTCTCTCTCCTACGTGCGTATGAGCAGTGACTTTAACCATTTACTGTGAGTGATTAACTTGATATATGCCCGCGCTGTTTGGCTCAGCAGGAAAGTTACCTCAGAGTCTCCAGCTGCTGCTCCAAAACACACCAGGTTAACGTTTTTCAGATTCATGTATAGTTCTCAAGCCCCTCATGGCATAGACTAATCCCCATGTGTGCAGGAGGCCCAATTTGGCCAGATTTAAGAAAAAAACAAAATAAAAAGAAAATAGAAAGCAATTTGGTGAATGGATTTATGCAAATTGAAGTGTCCCGTGTGTGATGATGCTCTGTGGTAAATGACGCCAGTCACTAGCGTAATGCAAATCCATTGTGAATTGATTTTATTCAAAAATTTGCAGCCAAGAAATAATGTGTCAAAGCCAGCAAATAATGGTTATTTTCATCGTTGATTAATCTGCAGATCATTTTCTCGATTGATCGATTAGTTGTTTAGTCTATAAAAAGTCAGAAAATGGTGAAAAATGTTGATCAGTGTTTCCCAAAGCCCAAGATGACGTCCTCAAATGTCTTGTTTTGTCCCCAACTCAAAGATATTCGGTATACTGTCATAGAGGAATAAAGAAACCAGAGAATATTCACATTTAAGAAGCTGCAATCAGAGAATTTGGACTTTTTTTTTCTTAAAATAACGACTAACTAAAAGTTGGCAAGTAATCGATGAATCCATTAATCTTTGCAGCTCTAAATGTGACTACTCTATAAAACGTCTTCTCCATCAACAGCAGCACTCTCAAGGAGCAGACTGGACTATAACTATCATAGTTCAGGAAATCAACATAAAACTATTCTACCTTTCCTATTGCACAATACAATTTGACAGACTTAGAAAACAAAACAAAAAAAATAAGTGATTATTACACATTAATATTGCCTCATGAGATAACTGGGCCCTATCAAAGGTTTAATACCAATATGCCTGGCCATGCAATTCAGCCATCATGTAATTGGTTTATGACATTCAGAAATCTGATTTCATACAGGCTACAATAGAATCTGATGTAATTATTTTCATTATTTTGAATCCGGAGTGGGGCAACCAAAATTGCAAGGTGCCTGTCCCTATTTGGCTCATTCAGCTACAGGGCCAGTTGTAACACTTTTTAATGTCACAACCTCGAATCTGTACGTTAGAGAGCTTACAGGTCAACAGAGTGAGAGCGCATGCTGCACACAGATTTCTCTCTATCTCTTCTGCTCTTCTGCGAGCACCAAACTTTAATTTAGCAATGGCATTGACATATGTTTTCATATATAACTGTGCGCTCTTTGGAACAGCCAAACGTCGACATGCCTGGCCATGCGACTCGGCATCATGTTTTTACTTTATTGTTATTTTATTACTATTTACTATAACCGACAGTCAGCCATCTGATTGCATACACATCAGGCTGCAACATCATCTGATTTAATTATAATAATATTTATTTTGTTGTAATTCAGGTTGGGGTGAAAATATTGTGGTGTTCAAGCCCTTCAGCAGCCACAGTTTATTTAGCACCTTTGTTATGTTTGCCATAGATTTTGTTTGTTTTGAGGCCTTGGGGGGACGGTATTACATTTCTTCTCAAAGTCAGCCAACAGAAATGTAAATAAGAGGGTCTCATTTTTTCATATAATTAATTAAATATAAGATTCAGCCCCCCTCCCTACCCACATCATTTTCATACTGTCCCTAAGTCAATAGCAACACGAACATAAATCAATGCAATACCTTAATAAACCGTCATCTTACTTTAGTTCAGCATTAGCATGCCAGATTACAGTGTTGGTTTCAGCATAATTAGTGTGTTAGAGTCAGTGCCAAACTGTACAGTATAACCATTGACTTTAAATTAGATTTTAAACAGTTTAAAACAACTGTTGACGTGCAGTTGCGTCTCTGACTGAAATACATGAATTGGCCTGATGGGCTGTGATATATTGACATCTGCTGCTGTATCCCAAATCAGTTCCACACAGTAATACTAACTGGGTATAATTTTGAGTATGTCTGAAAAAGTGACAAAAGTATGTGCAAAATGTCTCTATGCATACCAAATGTGCTCTATTTTTGAGGGTGCTGCTGATGGAGCTACTCACACCTGGAAAACATTACAGAAAATTTGTGAGAAGGGCAACAAGACGGCTCCAAGAGTGTCTGTGAAATTAAAAAAAGTAATTTTAGGGAAAACATTCTGCTTTGTCTATTTTAGATTAAATTTTTACAGTAGTAGCTTTCCAAAGTGACAGTTTGATTGCCGTATGTTGGAGTCATTTCTCATTTAAAAATATGTCAAAGTACAATAATTAATTTTTCTCAAACTACTGTGAAGATTAGTATATAATACATACTACAGTATAGTGTTGCACCCATTTGCAGTGGCAAACCAATTTGATTTTTTAACCACTAAAAATATTGTGGAACAAAACGACTAATATTAACAAGATAATAAACATGAACAAGTCTAACTCCCTTTACATAAGTTTCTGTTGTGCAAATGAAGAAATGCAAATTAAACTTTCAGACAAACATGGAAAGCACAACAGCTCACAATGAAAATGAACCTTAGAGAAGGATGAGCTTCATCACCGCCTCTTGACTTCAGTGATGAGCATCCACAAAATGTGTCATCTTAAACCCTTCACCTTCTGTAGAGCTGGTATTGAATGGATTTGGGACACAGAAAAACTGTCCAATATTGAGTTCTGCATAACACCACCAGTCTCATTTTAATCAAAACTGACAGGATAATATATTCTGACAGAAAGAGTGCCTGCATCATTCTTACATTGCGTGTAAGCGGTTGTTTTAAATCATTTCTTCCACTCAGTCTATCATGTAACAGAAGCATAACAACACTATGATAATTAGCTCTCTGAATGTTGACACTAGGAATATATTTGACCTTTAATTACAGCTCATAATTAGACGAGACTGAGAGACGACAGGTCATTAATTGGTTCATTAATTGTGGATATTTGCTTGTTATGTGGGTCAGTTTGGCTTTGGGCTGTAATAGATCTACCAGCTGCCCCGATCCACAGGCATCCTTCAGAGCCACAGGAAGCTTGGCTCAAGGTTGTCTCCCCAAACAGGAAGCAGCAGGCAGGAAGCCGGCGCCTTAGGCAGGAAATGATCAATTCCATCGAACAATAGAGCGGATTTTTAAGACATGTTAGCACATGTTGCTGGCCACTTCGGCTCGTATCTGCTGAGCCACTGAATATGTCATCTTGCTCTTCCTCTCTGCTTAACAATCATTGTCTGCATCCCCCCTCTTCCCCTTTTTTCTTCCTCTCACATTGGAATAATTTAGCTGAAATTCAGTCATGTCAGTGAGGTGTTATGTTTCTCATTATACGTCTGTCATACCTCATCACATAGCCACATTTAGATGTGAATGTAGCACCGTGCCATCTGTTTCTTCATTGCACATTAGTTTCTCTATCTATCTGCTTGAAGTAATGCCAGTGCCATTTGCCCTCTACTTAAGACTAACTGTACATACACTAGATTTGAATATATATGTGTGGGCATGTGGAATTTAATTAGTCGTTGATTTGTGTTAAGAAGAGCAGTTACTCATATTTATGCTCCTATATCTGTTTTTGTCGTAGGATGTCGGCATTCTGATAAATGGCAGTGTTCCTGATCTGGCCGGCTCGCGGGTAGAGTGCGAATATGGACCGGGTGTTTCTACAGATGCCACGGTGCACCTGGATTACGGTCCTGCTCAGATCCAGACATGTCCCCTGCTCCCTCGAGAAAACTACCAACCAATCCTCCCCGGCACAGGTGAGATTGAGAGCATCCATTTGGCTGTGTGCCACCGCTGCCATCCATATCTCCCCACACAACACAAGTACCGTTACAGTATGTGGTTCTTTATGTTGAGCTGCACTAGATCAAATATTATTTCCCCTCGCTGTCTTTATGACACTGATGCCATCTCGAATGCTCGACACATAGTGCATCGTTTACATGCCTTTGTTTCTGTAGATCATCTGACTGTCTCTGTGGCGATAAAAGTGAATGGCACATCTGTGGTATCTGGAAGCTTCATCATCTTCGACTGCAAGAGGACTGGAGCAATACACCCCAAGACGTCGTGAGTAACACATTCATTATCACCACGATTTATCTCAAATTGTGGATTTATTCAGAGTTGGTGATGGTTGGCCAACATCTTTCTGATGCCTCATGTCCAAATTTATTCACAGATACAGTGGTGGAAATTAGTTAATTAACTCAAGTACTGTATTTTTTGTACAATTTTGAGGTACTTGCACCTTACTTGAGTAAAGTAACTAACTATACTACTTTATATGTATTCTTCACAACATTCAAGAAGAAAAATTTGTATTTTTTCCATCACTTTGGGTTTTTTTTTTATTAGACTTCACATTAAAACAACATATGATAGAGTATACTACATTGTTAAAGATTAAAACAAGTGCTTCCCAACTGTTTTTGGCTTGTGTCCCCTAGTATTAGGTCCTTTGTCATGTTTCAGAAAGCTGTTAGCAGTTCCAAAGATTGATTTCCCCTCTTAACTTTTCAGGTGGTTTCATTTAAATAACTCTTTGAGACAAAATAGGTCAAATTGTCTTTTTCTCAAAAAAGGAAAGATTAGAGAGAAATCCAAACATGAATACAAATTTGTGTTGCAGAATGTATTTTTGATGCTTTAAATCGTAGACTGTAAATAAAGATGGACGACATGACAGCTCCCCAAAAGTGAAGCTAAAACATCTTGATCGCCCCCTGGTGGCTGGCTGCATTATAGGTCATAAATCCCGCCCCCTCCATGTTAACGAATGGGACAAACTGGGTCAAACTAAAAAGTCAAAACACGTCAAATAAATCTTTCCCAAAGATGGTTTCTGTCATTTTAGGTAGTTATCATCACGCTGATGTATGTTCAGTGTTCATTTTTCTGACAGGTTTTGTTTTAATTAGCTATTTGATGCTATAAAAAGTCGAGACGTCATGATTGACAGCTGTGATTATCTCTCTCTGACAAGCTGCGACCGTGCTCGGCTTGTGTTTGGTTCAGGCGGGTGACCTTGATACCGCGGCTCCACTGCCCGATCACTGCTGCACAGACTCTGGCTCCAAATGATGTCAAAATCTGAAGATGGCAGCTCCCGTATCCGGGATGTTTTGGCTTCACTTCTGTACAGTGGGCGGAAGTGGAGACGCGTCGTCCATCTTTATATACAGTCTATGCTTTAAATGCATTTTGCTGATAACATTTCTGTACTTTTAAAGCAGGATTTTGAGAACAGGACATATTCATAATGGAGTATTTTACATTGTTTTATTTGTACTTTGCTTAAGTACAGGATGTGAGTACTATTTACACCACTGCTTATGCCTTCATCCACTAGCTACTTGATTTGCTGGTCATCCTAAATGAAACCTAAATACCAACAAACTATGATTATAGCCAAGCTATAGCATCACTCAGATGTCAGCTTGAGTCTCTATGGTATTCTAGATGTGCACTTGTAGCTGGAAGCGGAAATAACACCGAAGGCTTGTCCCTAACCTCTGCCTCTCATGTTTTTTCCTCTGCTTTCTATTTAGGCCTCAGTGGGTAAATATTGCCGACACGTCCTCTCGGAGGGCTTATTGTGTATTTGGCTTACTCAGGGTTTCTCAGTGCGGGATCAAATGTGGGATTAATATGCTGTAAACGTTAAGCCAAAGGAAATTGGATATGTATGTCTGGCTGGGCATGTTGATGTTTGTTTTTGTGAAGGACTGCGACTTGTATGGCCTGGTCACAAAGAGGGTTTTCTCATATCTTGAGGCAATCCAGCTGGCTTCCTCTTGCATGTTGGACCATGTCAGAGGATTCACTTTATCTGATGGGCAGATCTTAGAGCTTAGAGGGGCATTTGTGTGTGTGTGTTTGTGTGTGTATATGTGTTTGACTGATTCCCTGAGATTGAAATCGTTTGGGTGTGTCCCTTTTGTTCACTTTTTGAAAACAGTCTGGAGGTGTGAACACAGCAGTTGCAGGTACATGTGTGCAAGACTGCACCCAATATGTGCACATGGCCTCGGTGCTCGGCGAGGTTCAAGAGTGTGAAATTAGACGGTGGTTTGTTGAAGGTGATAATGAGCAAAGTGGCATTCTCACAGGATGAGCATTGGGCTGCAAACTGCGGAGCTGCTATACTCTGTCTGATTTTAATCACTTCAAGCTGTTTTTTTAATAATCCCTAAAGAGAGTCGTATGAGCCACTTCTCCACAATGAAACTAGATAGAAGAATGGTTTGTGCCATTACTTAGGTGTTTTTTGGCATTAAAGCTTAAAATCTTACACGTTTTTGGATTCAAAATTGTTTATGTCATCTGTATGGGTCTGTACAAATAACACAGGAAGTACTATAAAATCACTGCAAACTGATTGTTGGATTGGAAACTCTGTCACCCCATGCTGCTTCAGTGTGTGATTTAATTACTTGAGCAAAAACAAATTTTCAGTACACACAACAAGGCGAAACGATGTCAACAGCATGCCTCTGCATGCTCTGCCAAAGTGCTGGTGATGATCACGGTTGATTTATCAGTTATTTTTTCGAATAATCCATTAATTGTTTGTTTGGTCTACAATGTCAGAGATTAGTGAATGCCACATGTCTATCACAAAGTCCAAGGTGACGTCTTCCCATTGCTTGTTTTGTCTGAACAAACAAAGAAACACATTTTACTATCACGTAAGACAAAGAAAAGCAGCAAATCCTCACTGTTAAGAAGCTGGAACTTGGTAATGTTAGGAAATTGTAGCTTGAAAAATGACTATGATTAATTTTCTCTCGATCAATAAGTTGATTAATTGACTAATCGTTTAAGGACTACCAAGTTTAACGATTTATTGACAATATGAATCTATTTTCCAAGCTAGATTTATAAATTTTGCCATTAATAAATAAATTCTCTGAGGCCCATCTAACTATAAAGCTATGAATCTCTGTCTGTATTGTGTAGGCTATGTGGGTATGTCCTTTGCATATCTCCATCAGGGTTATCTCAAATCGAGCTTGAACACTTCACAAATTTTTATTGAAAGATGTGAGACCAGTAAGTGTGTAAATGACCTTCGGCATGGTCCAATGTATTTCTGGGTTATAATATGTTGTTTTTATGTTTGTTAATTTTCTAGGTGTTTCATAAGGTTGTGCAAATCCTGTTACTTTATAAAGGGTCATGTCTAGAAGGTAACCCACAATTTGGGGAAACCTTGTGAAGCATTGACCTCGAATAGTTAAACTTGGAATAGGCTGAATGTTTGCAGGCAAACATTCCATAATAACCTTTCAGCATACTGTAATTCAAGTGTTCTCAAACTATGGTATGTGTACCACTGGTAGTACGCGTCCTCCTTCTAGTGGTATACGCGGAGGAATCTCTGAAATATTTAAAATATATATATATATATATTTATTTAAAAACGTATAATACTATCAAATTACTACTACAAATGAAAATACCTTAACAATGACTTAACAATGTTTGCACGCGCTACTACCCCGCCATGTAGCAGCTACGTAGTTGGGTAGTAGTGCGTGCAAACATCCACGATTAGTTACAAGCTAATCTGTGAGGACAAGATAGTAAGCGGAGGTAACTAGAATGATGAAGGGATCAAAAACATTGCAATCGTGGCTCCAAACGGGAACTATTATTATTGTTTTATTATTTATTATTATTAAGTGCCAGCTCTAGTGCTACCCCTTTGTACTCCTGCATGAACTGTGCATTGCTGACTAGGGTAGGCCTACGCTACTGTATTTTAACATCGGTCATAATGGTGGTACTTGGAGAGCCAAATATTTTCTGAGGTGGTACAGGATGTAAAAAGTTTAAGAACCACTGCTGTAATTCAAGTGTTCTGAGAGAAAACTAGACTTCTGCAACTCCCCTTTGGCTCTTTAGGAGCACCGGAGGACACGGAGGCACATTATTTTGTATCATATTACCTGTCTCATGCACTACTATCAGGATATTAACCGTTTTATAAAAATAACTTTTTTTATAATTATAATAATATATACATAAATTATACATACTGCTGCTTTAATTTTAGGGGTTAGGATAGGCGGTGAGTCTCGCGAGAGTTTTTGCACGTTACCTTCTAGACATGACCATTATACAGGTGGGTGCTTTTATTTTGAAAGGGTAACGCCGGAAAGAGGAAACAGACAAACGGCCGTCAGGTGTGTTCACCTAGCAACAGAAGAGAGTCGTAACTGTTTGTTTGTTTAACGCCTAACAGCTAGTTAGCTGATAACGACCAAAGGTTTGTCAATATTTCGTTTTCTACTTTAGTTGATAATAAGTGACGTTATAATGTATTTTCGTAGTTTTGCTTAGTTAGAGAGAGTAAGCTAGCAAAGACGCACATATACTCTTTGGCGCTACATTGTTACACATTAGACCATCATTCAGTCAGGGATGTTACAGTGTGACGAAAGATCAAGTTGCATCATGGGAAATGTAGTATCCAGCACTTTTCGAGCTTGGCCCACGCAGGGACTATAATAATAATATTTTAAAAGTCGTGTCCTACTGTAATGAAAGCAAGATAAACATAGAAATCAGGAAATATCATCCACTGATGTATTAAAAAGAAAGTAATGTCTACATTTATCATTTATTATTCCTTCCTGCAGCTGTCAGACTCCACAACCAGCACAGCTCCCAATAGACCACTTACACTTACTCACCAAAAATATGACAATAACCTGATATTTTCAGGTGGAATTTCATTTCATTCTCACTGTGCAATATCATTTTCCACTTGTGCAATTTTGTTAATAGTCTGTTTATTGTCAATATTGTATATACTGCTCCTATTTTTATACTTCCTTCTTTTTAAATGGTTCATATTTTCTTACACTTTGTTTAGCTCTTTTTTTACTGTGTTAGCTGATGCATCTTGCATCGTGTTTGCTGCTGTACACTGCAAATTTGACTAATAAAGGAATATCTTATCTATCATTATCAAGTTAAACATGGCAAAATATCCCATTTATATTTGGTTGAAGTTTGAACAAAACATCACCAACGTAGAGGGAAAATTACGAATTCCATCTTTAAGAGGTCTTTATTTATGATAGTACATTTATGTGTTGAATCAGTTTGCGTGTTTTTCTTTGCGACTGTGTTTGTGTGTGTGAGAGAGAGAGTATGTTGACAGTTCTCCCATGACCCATTCAAAGTGGTCACTAGGCGGAGTGTTAATGACAACCAGACGATAGCATTCCTGTCTCACCAAACAGCCCAGTAGGACAACCACCTAACCTGCCCTCTCACACTGCTTCTCTCTCTCTCTTTTTATGTCTCTCTGCCCCACACACATACACTTTCTTTTTCTGTTTTATTTGCTTTTTATGTCTCAAGTTTTGGCAGTCCTCCTTTTTTCCCCCCTCCTTTCCCTCGTCTCTCTCTCTGTCCATTTGCTGCCCTGTCTCTGCCTCTCTCTGTCGCTCCCCCTGAAAACTGGTCTTTTCTTCTGGACGTATTTCTCTTTGACAGAGACGTGATTGAGGATGTGTGTTTAACCGCTGTGTCCACGGAGAGGCCCTGAGAGTGTGAACCTGACTGTGTATTTAGTGTGTGCGGTGTGTGTGTGTATGTGTGTGAGTGCATGGTCATTATGACTTGGGGTGGGCAGTGTCAGAGGGTATTTACTGTCAGTGTTAGGTCAACTAAAGAGAGAGAGAGTGTGAACAATGTGTGTGTAGTGTATAGGTGTTTTAGTAGGACAGAAAGGGAGTCAGGGAAAACTGAAAAGCTGCAGCTGATAAGAGCCTTGAGGGGGCCGTCTGCTTCTAGTCAGAACACACACACACACACACACGTTTCGATTACATTTCTGCATCCCCTTACACCCATCCCAATCTACTCCCCCACGTCTAAAGACCCCCACAGGGGGCTGCTATCACTGGAGGCACTATCATTCCTAGTGTGGGACATCTGTCTCATCCCGGAGGCAATGCAGTGACACACACTCGAGTCACACACATACTGTACAGTGAAGGTGTTCCAGTAAAGATAGTTTATCTGGAAGACACGCACATGTTTCCACGAATGAATACAATATAATCCATAACCCCAAACAATGCCCTTAATCTTCTCAACAGCACGTCTAACCTTAACTCATAGCCGATCTTAGAGGGTAGATCACCCAAATCACAACAAAGCTAATTTTCATATATATTTATTAGGGTTATCGATTAAAATATTTAATCGTGATTAATCGCCTGATTGTCCGTAATTAATCGTGATTAATCACATATTAATCGCTTATTTTTTTTCTCTCCGTAATGTATCTTAAAGGGAGATTTGTCAAGTATTTAATACTCTTATCAACATGGGAGTGGGCAAATATGCTTGCTTTATGCAAATGTATATATATAGTTATTATTGGAAATCAATTACCAACACAAAACAAACTAAACAATGACTAATATTGTCCAGAAACCCTCACAGGTACTGCATTTAGCATAAAAAATATTCTGAAATTATAACATGGCAAACTCAACAACAGTCAACAACAGCTGTCAGTGTGTCAGTGTGCTGACTTGACTTTGACTTGCCCCAAACTGCATGTGATTATCATAAAGTGGGCATGTCTGTAAAAGGGAGACTCATGGGTACCCATAGAACCCATTTTTATTTAGCAAAATCCTTAAATGTCTTGAATAGAGCAAGGGTGTGTATTATTGCATATGAGGTCAAGTTTTCATTTGTAAGAAGAAGAAGGTGTTATTTCTTCTTTCAAAAGTTGCGTTGGTCTTTTCATGGGATTTGTTGACAATTATAGATTAAGTTATAGAATATCACCAGACTTATCTTTAACCATAAGACCAGGTTCTAGCCATCAAACACACTGTTGAGGATGACAGACATCTGCAGCTTTTACATTCTCCACAAGTCACTCTAAACAAGTTTCTAAAGGGGTCATGTCTTTAACCTGTATATTCTTGAACAAATAAGCATGAATTGTATGGAGTCTACGAGTTGCTGATGGACCTACTTGCTAAAATGTCCTCACTTAGTGTATGTGGGGTAAAACTCAAAATGATACTCATAATGATAGAATTGCAGGAGACGGCACTCACTCACACACACACTGTTTATAGAGAAGCGCTTTGTTTCATCTCAGCATATTTGGCCCAGTTTGACCTCCGGGCTGGCTGTGTCGTAACTGTGGAATGAATGTTCGCTACTGTGACTAATCATTACTTCCTTTTATTAAACTTTGATGCCTGTAATCAGGTCGGCCTCTCAGCTTGTGTTGCACTCAAAATGGGCCACATATTGAACTTTTGAAAAGACTGTATTTACTGCATGGGAACAGATCAAAGGGATATGCAGGGGAGAAAACACCAGATTTGGCTCAATTTGATCTGTGGTTTCTCAACTCTTTCCATGTCTCATCACTGTCAGATGTGTGAGCTGTCTGAGCACCAGATGGAAGTGCTACTGGGACCCTGAGAACCACCTTTGTGTCTCCAGTAAAGACGAGTTAAAGCACAACCTGCTAGAGGTGAGTAATTCTCCTTTTTCTTTAAACCTTTAAGCAAACAGACGCCTGGAGATCTCATAATATTAAGATCTCACTAGTCAGACTCTCAGACATAATATGCTGTCCAACAACTCCTAGTGTGCTGTAATGATCTGAGTCCAGACGGGTTAGGCAAGAGCAATTGTGTTGTAATTCAGTATGAGGTTACAAGTGTCTCAACCACAGTGTGTAGAAATGTTGAAACTCGCTATAAAATCTCAGGAGGTTCTGGTTTAACAGACTCCTTACAGGGTAATGTACCATTTTAAAGCTCCTCTCAAGTTTCTTTTTTTGGCAGTTTAGTTTGATACCCCAGCATGTGGAAGAGTAGATTCACTGTGTCCCTATTTTTATAGAGAATTATTACTAAATGTCGAGACTGCTTGTTGCCAATGAAGAGATAAATCTACACCTACATTTTCAGCTACGGTTTTATATATCCCTTCATTTTAAGTAGGTGACTGTACAAATGGATTATGCAGATGTATGTTTGGCAATATACAGTCCCGTGAGGGTGTTAACTACTCTGAAAGCAAACAAATCAAATTGCTTGGCACAAGCGCACGAAAAGGCTGTGGAACTAGGAAAATTATCCCAAACTACAGTAGCCTCATTGAAACCAATTAAAACTCCCCAGATACTGCTGTCCTGAGTGCGTGTTCCTGACAACATCAAGATTAAGTCAGCCATCGTATTATTCCTGTCCCCTCTGGCGTTTTATTGCCCATCCAGATCCCATGGTCTCTGTGTGAGGAGGCATCCTCCCAGCAGACTTTGGCCCTGAGGGTGCAGGGGTCTGACTGCGTCTACTCACAGTACTGTTCCAGTTAGAGGGGAAAGGATGTGACTCACAGTACTCTGGTCAGCTGCTGGTCAAGTGGTCTTGTTCTAGTGTTTTATAGCTGTGAGTGTTTAATGTTAGGCTTTATATCACAAGACCCCCTGAAAAGGGAAAGGGCTCCTTTTGTTAAACAAGTGAAGTAATAAAGACATCATTGCATTTTTCTAAGCAAACGCAGTAAATCCTAGTCAGGCGTGCTGTTTCAGATCCCAAGATACACAAAAACAAACATATTAAAGCACAAGAGGCCTGTGCTTTTTAAGTCACTTTCAGTTATTTCAATTTTAGGTTCTTTTTAAACATGAAAAAGCTCGATTAGGTCTTTGTAATGTAGGTCATAAAGAGATGAGGAGGTGGTTTTTCCTGTTCTGCTGAGCCCATCACAGTGTCCGGTGGGTCTGTTTTTCTAATCCCTCATCGTCTCTCTATTTGAAGCTATTGTTGTTTCCCTCAGAGCGAGACTTTACCCTCTCATTTCCTCCTCCTCCAGATAAACAGGACAGGTATTTTGGGTTGCGGATGTGTGCGGGGGAGCCATTGTTTTCATTAACTCCTATATGTCACTTCCTGCCCCTACACCCCACCCCTCCACAGAATGCGGCTTCCTGTCCCAGCCTGGTTGCCTCGGAGGTTCCTCCATCACCATCAGAAATGGCCCAGGACTTCACCTTATCCCTCAGCAACATCCAGGAGGTACGCCAGACTACCTCCAGCTATGGAGCTGGACTTGGACTTAGTCCAATATGCATGTTGTGAATATGATTGGAATAAAACAGAAGCATATGGTGCCTTTGCTTCAAGCTGAGTTAAACACAGATGGATATTTTGTGTGCTGCAATTCGGGTCAATGAATGAGCAAAACCTGAGTTTGGGTGATCTCCATGTTGTGAGACAGAGATGAAAATGAAGAATGAGAGCGAGTATCTTTATGCTTATGTTGCTCTCGGCTCAGCTGCCCGGGCCCACCATGCCTCTGGTATCTGACTGTGACGAGCTGAGTTGTGTCTTCGTCAGCACAGTGTACAATATGCAGTCGGTCTGAAGCAGCAGACGCGGCAGGAGCTTTATTCACTCGTTTTCATTTTAAATTCGGCAAGTCCTTCCAGATCATTTTTTATAACTCCTATTCTCCTCCTTAATCCACGCTGAGCGAGTCAGACGCTGATCCTGCATCACTGATAAGGACACGACTGGGATCTTCTAAAAATTCCAGTGCTGAATAGTTGCCAGGCGTGGTCAGTCACACGCCTAACCCTGGCTGGCCTTTCGAGCCCTCTCCTGGTGTGTTGCTATGGTGACAGACATTGAGTCACACACAAATCCACACACACACTTCCTCAGGGCAAACTAGATGTGACTAGCTATTCATACTCTTCTTTTATTATGATAGTATATACAAATTGATGTTGTTTGAATAATGTTTTCATCTCGTCGGCAAGTAAACATGGCAGGAAATGCTGTGTCACTCTCGGAACGCTCTGGAATTTGTGGTGGATATTGGTGTGGTTCCCACACTTTTTTTTCCCAAACCTAAAATAATTTATTTAGACTGAAGTGTGATAAACAGTCATACCAAAACATGGAGCAACAAGCAAGTGCTTGTAAGTTTCTTTTCGTTCTCAGGCTGAACTTAAGTCCAGAGAACATTTCAATGTGTGCTATGGTGGAGTTTTTCTGGGAAAAAAGAACCCACCAGAAGCCAAAAACATCAAGCTTCTCTGGTGTCAAAAAGCACAGAGAAATAGCAAAGTGCTGGAGAAGGCGATAAAAGAAGACCAATTTAATCTGGCTGAACTTGCAGACAAATGATTTCTTCCACTTTAAGTAATCACCTTTAACTGCTCTTACCTATCTTAGCATCTTTATGGTCTTACCGTCGCATATCTTGGCTTAGTCAAACTCAGGGCTCTGATTTTACGAAGGATGAATTCATATTCATATTGCTCTGGCTCCCAGATGACTTTGCAGAGGTGTGGGAGTCCAGATGTTTATGAATATGAATTTTGAATGGATTGCATCTTTTCCTGGCAGGGACAATTATTGCGGGTTGTCAATTGTTACCAGACATGTTTGAGGGAGCGTTTCTTTGCAGAAGCTCATTTTGGGTACTAAAACAATGGGTATCTCATTCTGAGAACAGCATGAAATCACAGTTTGCCCACTAGTTATTGTTGAAGTATTGCATTTTGTTTAAAATAAGTGCTTTACCTAACAGGGGGAGGAGCTGGATTGCGACTTTGGGACAGAGCAGCGATACGAGGCCAAATGGCTGAACAGCTCGACTGTCAAGTGCAGTGGTGTAACAGTAAGTACAGACAATGACCTACCAGAAATAACTAGCCTGTCCATTTTCCCAAAAAAAAAAGATCAGTTAAGCTGAAGCTCAGTTACTGTGCATTTACGTTTGTGTTCATTATTGTTAGATGTAAGCCTTGTGTGCAACTTGTTTTTATTGCAATTATTTTAAACCCTTGTTTATAAGTTGACTAAGAACCCATTATTATCTAGAGCAACAGCAAGAGGGAGTAAATGCACGTGGAGGCAAAATTCACACTGAGATACCCAGCACTGTTTTATTGTTGCCTGCTATTTTTCCATCCATTTAGCTGTCCACTAATCAGAGGAGCCAGGTTTACCACCTCAACCTGAGGAGGAGAGGATACTTCAGGGAACGGGGGGAGGATGTTTTTGTGGACAGCCCTCAGCCCATGAGAGGTAAGACGTTGTTATGTACAGATCAAAAATACAGTTTCCATTTGCTACGCTTCAGCTGTTTCCCCAGCTCTCCTGTATTTGCAGCGTAATTAGAAACTCGCAAAAACAAGAAGAAATCTGACATAGCTGCCACTGTTGCTCCCAGAATGCATTTCACCTGTGCACAAATGTTTTTCCTGATGAGATTGGTGGAATTGATTAAACCTGGAGGACAATGAAAAATCGCTTACAGGGACAAACAGTGTTAGACTGCCTTTCACTTGCAATAATAGTAGTTCATGTATTACAACACATAATTTGCCAACTAGTAATTTACCATGATATCATATTCTGCTACCGTCTAATTACACATAATGATTATAGAACATGGGGACCTGCAATTTAAAGTGTTATCAATGCCCTGCACAAGCACTGTCCGTATGTGTTGTTGCAAATACAATTTGAGCTCCATGACAACAGTGACATGATGAAAAGTGGCCCTCATATTGTTAAACTTGGCATGTTGTCTATAGCGCAGCTTCAAGCCAATCCTGTCCTATCCCGGTCCCAGATGTGCTGTTCGCAGTCCATGTGTCTAGCATGTGAACAACAGCCCTGGGCCGCTGCCAGACACCCTGCACTGTTAAGGACATGACGATGGCTTCATAACAAGCAGAGTCATCAAATTTTTAAAAGACACACACTTTATCAAACACATGCAGGCTAACACACACTTCAATAGGCACACAAATGCATGCACAGATGCACATGCGGTGATACAAATGGGATTTCTCACTGGGAGGCACATTGGAACATGTACATAATCATCTGTTTCTAGCTGGCTTTGTTCTCCTTCACTCCTCTAGCTGTCTGGTTTATTTTTATAGCCATGAATATATCATCCTGCAAATGCTTATGCTCTTTATTTAGAACATGCAGCCCATATGGTTCACATACCGTAAGCTATAAAATAATTTTAGGAGCCTACAGTACCTTAAGTTAACCCGACAAGGCAAACACAGGTCAGTAATGCTGTATTATAATAATACTTACCTCTCTGTCTCTCCCATTTCCCTCTAGTGGAGGTGTACAACTGTGGAGTGGGTAGTTCAGACTGCTCCCAGTGCTGGGGCCGGGAGGATCAGGGACAACTCTGTGGCTGGTGTGAGAACAGCTGCAGGTCGAGGGATGACTGCCAGCCAGTCATGGATCAATGTCCAACTCCTGAGATCCACAAGGTATGATCACAGGTTAAACACGAATGCAGGCTACAAATGCTCGCATTCATCCTCCTGTACTGCTCACCTCCTCTCTGTAGCCTCCAGGCTCTGTTTTCAAGCCATAAAATGGTGAATCATGAGGTCACTCACATGGTGCGGTGCCCCCATGCCCTGTCTGTCCAGCGTCAGCTGCTGAGGGAGTGTTTGAATAGAGTCTCATTAAAGCAGTTCACTCAGTAATAACACTAACACTCACTTAGCCATAGCCCTCAGGGGACACAGCGGAGTCAATCTGCAATCACTCAGAAGGGCATGAGAACACCTTTTGACCTGTGTAACTACAGTATGAGTGTTAACTGTGTGGCTGGGTTCTGAGAGTTATATGTGTAGAGCTCTTTGTGTAGAAAACCACAGAAACTAAAGGAAAGCAAATAAGAACCAGGGAAGGTTTGGGATTTGTGACCACAATAAGAACAAAACCACACTGACCACAACTGTTTATCTTACACAGGATCTGACTGCGGTCACGTCAAAGCGGTCATCACGATTACCGGCAGAGCCTTTATTTAAACTGTTTATGAAACTCATTTGCATGATCATATTCATTTATTTGTCTAGCTGTAATGGGAGTGTGGTTAGAGCCTTTTCTGCCGCTACCGAACCTTATATCAGCTCAGCAACCGTAGGCGGTCATGGGAAGCACGGCTCACATGATAGCCAGTCAGCTTGAACTTCCTGTAGATAAAAACCTGGTCGGCCCGGGAGAATATGCTAGCAAAACAAAGCAGACAGACACACACACACACACTCTTTCTCACTCACACACACACTCAAAATATTTCACACGAAAAGGCCATATTGAAGCATTCACGATTATCCCTCATTCTTTGTAGCTGTCAGCATACTGTGACTAACAGGATGCTCTGCGAGAGTCTAACTTATGTGGACTTCTTACGTGACTGAAGTTAGCCGGGCTGAGATGCCGTATGCGTGGGTAGACCATTGTTGCAATACTCTCTCTCTCACACACACACTCCCACTGGCTCTCTCAGGAGAGCGGGTTGGAGAGAGGATACTGGGGGCTGTGGTTCTGTGGGGTGTGTGATGCAATGCTTTGGCAGCCATGTTTTCCCAGAGAATCCACAGGGGTTTGAGCCCGAGCACTCCGGCTTAAGGAGGAAAAGATCAGCTCTCCCTAAACGTTAACGCACACACATACCGCAGAAGCTCTTTGTTGTATAGACGTAGTGACAGTGTGTACAGCTAAGATAATGAAATGTGTTTTTCTTGCTCTGCTTTGTCACATGCAATCTCTATCACCAGCACCAAAATATCAATAGTATGGAGGAGGATTTCATTATTCCTTAAACTTTGCCACATACCACCTAATTGTGAAAAATGCTCTCTGTTCAATACAGTGACGTAAGACAATGGAGACATTTATCATCTCTACAGGCCCTTTATTCTCATGTTATGTGTGGGTTTGTTCACTGTTTAAAAAAACATTGATTAGAGGTACTTGGCTGTCCAAAACAGGAACTACCAAACATAGTTCATCCACGACATGAAAGAAAGAGAGAACAGAGGGATCTGTTTGAGACATAAATGGTTTGGGAGAGAGGATGGCGAATGGTACAGTAACAGTGAGAAGACTTTTCCTGTTTTTGTCCTCACGTCCTCCTTGATTAGTGTGATGTAGAGGAACTGGAGTGAGCAGAGGAAGATGAAAGCTCTGGCCTCGCAGCCATCTAGTCAGAACAAAAAACAACAAAAGGGAAACATATGGATTTTATCAGTTAAGTAGTTTATCTTTGCGTGTGCCATACATTTTGAATATTTTTGATTTGAATACAAGGATGTTGAATAATTTAGTCCTCCAAATGCATTTCATAGCTCCAATATTCCTTGTGGAGTTTTTTTTTTTTCGCAGAGACACATTCACACCCTGTGATCTCCCTGGAGGCCTGGCAGAGTTTGCGCTGTAAATCAGGACTCACAGACTTGTAAGAGGTGTAAATGAACAGCATGCCAGCTGATGTTGATGTCAATGCTCAATGGCACCACAGAGACACACGAGGTGCTATAAGACGCATAGTGATGATAAATAACTCTGCTTACTGCGGAACTCTGTAGAGGGGCTGGGTGCTGGGTCGTTTGTCTGCCACGCTACAGTACGTGTGCTCATTTATGTTTGTGCATTACACGAGTAAGAAGGAATGAGTTTATATGTTTTTGTCAAAGGAAGTATATATGTGTATATATGTAGGCACAGGGTGGTAACACTTGATATCCAAAGCTTAATATAAGCACAAAAACATTTGCATCATTTCCTGTGGTGTAGATCCCACAGAAATACTGCAAGTAATGGGTTGGTTTGTTTTCACACTTGCTTTTTTTATATATTAAAAGCAATACATTCTTTCTTTACATAACTGCCTGCCCCTTTTAGCTGAGAAATATATGGTTTATTTATCTGCGCTGTCACTCAAATTATCAGTATGCAGAGCCAAACCTTGTCCCCTCACCTAGACCAAACAGAAGTGCTGTTTTCATTCTCGAGCTCAGTTTCTGATAGAGCCGGAGCCAGGCTAATAACACCGAGGGGTCACACTGACCTCGGCTCAGCCAGGGGGGTCATTCAGAAAAGCATGCACGCAGCTGGGCTAGCTGTGCTACAGTGGCAAAATGAGAGTTGATTGCTTCTGTCTGGGCGTCGGCGATGCTATCTCTGAAGCCGCGTTTCCGTGGTGATTGGAGAGGTGACTGTCCTCTCTTTTCTTTCCACGGCTCTTGAATGGAAAGTTAAAAGACCAAAGGCAAGGGATGAAATGATGCGTGAGAGCATGCCTCGGAACAACAGCAGAAATGGGACTAAGGAATTTGACAGAGCAGACACAGGAAAACAGATGAAAGGGAATAGCGCTGTGCATTAATTCCCCTGTTGAGGCTTTGCTCTCTCACCACCACCATCAGCATTCACTCTCCTCTCGACACTCAGTTCCCTAAATTGCCTCCCCACTCAACCACCTTTCTGCTGTGCTCTCCACCTCGCCTCTCCAGCCCTTTCTCTCTCGCTTCGTCTGTCTCTTGTGGGATGTGAAGGGGGCTCTTAGGCTGCTCTTTATTTGCATGTGCTGTAGAGGATTAGAGGCTGAAGAGTCTCAGACTGGCGCAGTTAAGAGTCTGCTTTGTGTGTGTATACACCTAAACCGTGTGTCTATTCCGTTAGATCTCAGTCTTCAGCAGAAGAACACTTATTCGGGCCACTTGTCCTTATCTCTCTGTGTGCCACCCTCCATGTCAGCATCTGAGACAACATCTCCATTCTCTTAATTCTCTGTCATGTTCATTATCATTTTTAGGGAGGTAATCTTCTTATGAGCTCTAATTTATTGTGCATATTACAGGGTTTTCACAGGATTTTCTTTCTCCCTGTTCATTACTTGACTCTGTCTTTGTCAGATCTTCCCCCTGAGGGGTCCAGTGGAAGGAGGCACGCTGCTGACAGTACAGGGCAGGAACCTGGGCCGGAGGGCTGGAGCTGTAAAGGTCTCTATTGGAGATGTGCCATGCACTCTCCTGCCTGAGCTCTACACCGTCTCTTTAGAGTAAGTACTATAACATATGGCTGAATTATGATTCACAAATTTGCATGTATAAGCTTATGTCAACTGTTCCTGAAGTGTGTGCTGAAGCATAGCAGTGTGCTGGCACTTTTTCCGCCTTGTACTGATTTGATTACATTTTACATCATCTACATTGTCAGAATGACAAAATGAGCAAGAAATAAGAGCACGTCCTATACATCAACATCATTTATATTTAAAACCCCGCTAAAATGAGCAGTTGTGCTGCAATTAGGACTGGTGAGATAATCGCTAACAATTACCCGTTGTCATGGTAACCTGACATGCTCTCAGTGCAGGTGAGTGGTCAGGTGAACGACAGGCAGAAATGGCGATCAAGTGATGGAAAGATTTGTCACAGTTAGGAAACCTTAAAGAAATTCTGACATGTATATGTCAGCCCCTTAGTGCAGAGTGAAGCTCAGATCAGACTGCACAGTGAGAGCTACCTGACCTATTACAGTTAATGAATAGAGGAAGCTAGCTGTCCGTCACAGGAAGGCCTTATCTGCAGGGAAATGCATGAACAAATGAATGGGTGCCATGGGATAAAAATGTTTGGGAACCACTGCAAAATCTTTAATACCTGTAATACAGATATTACAGTATATTTAAAGGGAAACCCCACTGATTTTACACATCAAAGTCTGTTTGCAGGACTTGGGGAGTACTACTGCATATATATATATACACCGATCAGCCATAACATTAGGACAGCATGGGCACCCGGACCGGTCTGCGACTACGCAGCCCCATGCACAACAAACTGCAATGCACAGGTGTGTTCTGACACCTTTCTATTGGAACCAGCATTAACTTTTTCAGCAATTTGAGCTACAGTAGCCTTGGGTCTGACCCTGTCGCCAATATAAAGCATTGTGTGACAACTCCAGAGGGAGACTACGAGTTTGAAAATGAAAAAAACTCTGGGTGTGCGGAGTTAGAAAGAAGTGATCTTACCAGACCTCTGCAGCCTGCTCCTCATCTCTGCTTGAGGCTAACAGCTCAAGGCTACATTATTTGCTACTATCATAACTAGGGCTGTCAAAATTATCAAGATAATAACACGTTAACACAAATTTGTTTTAATGCCACTAATTTCTTTAATGCGTTAAACATCTTGCAGTTTTTAGGTTGTAGCAGGCTCAGTTTTAAAGCTAGAGTGAAGATACTGATATCATATGAAACTAGAAAAACCTAAGGAATCCATTGGTACCAACCATGTCATACCATTGTCAAACGGGTCTCACCTCAAGATATGAGAATCAAAATGGGTTCTATGGGTACCCACGAGTCTCCCCTTTACAGACATGCCCACTTTATGATAATCACATGCAGTTTGGGGCAAGTCAGAGTCAAGTCAGCGCACTGACAGCTGTTGTTGCCTGTTGGGTTTGAGTTTACCATGTTATGATTTCAGCATATTTTTTATGTTAAATGCAGTACCTGTGAGGGTTTCTGGACAATATTTGTTATTGTTTTGTGTTGCTAACTGATTTCCAGAAATAAATATATGCATACATTGAGATTCATTTGCGATTAATCAGGATTAATTATGGACAATCATGAGATTAATCGTGATTAAATACGTTAATCGATTGACAGCCCTAATCATAACACATCCAAATTCAACCAAACTGTCGGAGGTTGAGTTGCATTGTGGGTAATGAAGGTGCCCGGTTTTGACAAGCAAGAAGAATAGATAGAATAAAAAAGATCTGTCTCTGCTGGTCAGGTTGCACAAGGGAGTAAAATAATCCATTAAAAGCAGCTCATAAGCCAATGATACATTCAGGTTGTAATTGACAAGCTTTTATTTAAAGAAGACCCCAGATGAATCACATTTATATGAGTTACTACACTTCCTCTGACAGATCACCATCATAGATCATTAGCATGTCTACCAGTCTTGAAAATAGAACTTCAACCGTCCCCGCATGGTTTAGTTTTCATGTATTCATGAGGCTAATTTTCACAAATATCATTATGCATCGCCATCCCTTCGTAGCTCAGGGACCATCACACTGTCACCATGGAGACAGCAGGACCCCGCTTTGACACCGGCATAACAGAGCTCAGTGGAAGTCGGTAACTCTACAGTTACATCCAAACTTCCATTCAGTATCTGTAATGTTCCTTGAATGGAACTGTTTATCTGGTCTTGCTCCACTGGAGCCAATCATTGTATTAAGACCAGTTCGAGGGTGACCTGCGGGTCTTACCTGTCACTCAAGCTGCCCGACACAGTTTCCACGAAACCGTGCATGTCGAAAACAGCGAATCGCATTTCACTCCAGGGGTGTTCTCATCTCGTGTCGTCATTCCTCATTGGCTCCCGAGGCTGGTTGTTATGACAGCAGAGCATATCCTCGTTGCTGGAAGTGGCACTGACAAATCATAACACGTCAGTGCATCTGACAGTGTCAGCACATTTGACTTGCACGCACACACATGCACGAACATATACATCCTGGGACCTCACGTTGATATGATTAGATACGATCCTATCTCATCCCTTTAACTTAAAGCGTTTACATTCAACCTTAACATTTAACCTCATTATAAACCTTATTTAGAAAAAACACATACCACATCCCTAAAGCCGGTTGAAGATGTGAGGTCTGTATGAAATAACTCTGTTTCACAATAATCTACAATTCAAACTGGCTCTTGCAGAAATGCCATACACACACACTTATCAGCACAGACACACACACACACACACATACGCACTCACCGGCACATGTGACCTCATTTACTAGGGCTGTTGAGACAGGTGTCTGCTCGTGTGCTGAGAGGTGAAAGTTCACAGCTGTGTGCCACAAGGAAAATGTGCAGCACTGGAGAGACTGTGCTCCACTCAACTCGGTGTCAACATTTTAATTAATGGCACAGTCAGCCTAGGCACACCTCATTTACTGGAGTACTTCTCTAGATTTTTGGCTCAGGTCCTCCATGCTGCCCCCTCTATCATTTTCATTGAGCCCTGAGTGGCCTTCGCCCCGTCTGTTTAACTGCACACTCACATCCAAACACTCACAGACTTGATTGTCGATGATCCTCATCATCCACTCAAGGGAAATGATTGGAGACATCTTCAAAACTAGACAAAATATCGGCCACTGAAACCCATAATATCTCCGCAGTGGGGCGGTGCTGGAATGTGGAGCAGGGGTCAGTCCATGCTCTCAGGGAGTCTGCATGTCCTTTGACTGGGATCACACTGCATCAACGTCACACACACATACACACACCAGGGCTTCTGCAGTTCTGCAAACGTCTTAAAAAGCAGTCTTCTGTCACTACTGCTAGCTACCGTAGATATAGGAAGTCAATTGTCTCATAACGCTTAAGTATCGGATTTAGCAGAAACCTAAATGAATGAATTGGTTTTAATTGGTTAATCCATCCATCCATTTCCTAATGCTTTTCTGGATCCAGGTCACATTAATTTCAGTAATTATGTCATTAGGATTTATTGTTATATACTGCAGGTAGCAATTAAAAAATTTGCATAATTTTGATAATTGATCATTTCTAAAACAAAGCTGTCAACTATTTTCTGGTTCCAGCTTCTCCAATGTGAGGATTTTCTGTGTTTCCCTGTTTTATATCATTGTGAAGTGAATATCTTGTGGTTGTGGACTGTTGTGGTGGACATTTTTCACTATTTTTGGACATTTAATAGATCAGAATTTTAATTAGGACAATAATTGTCAGGAGAATTGATAATGAAAATAACTGCCCTATCTGCAGGGAAGTACTAGAAAAAAATGTGATGTAAAGATAAATAACTCTAAAGCCATATCGTCCCTACTGGGTTTCCATCATACTTTCATACTTTGGCCGATTGTGAAACAGCATTCTACGTGTAAAAATGTCTTAAAAAGTCTTACATTTAATTTAACCCTGAAGAAACCCTGTGTATGTGTATTGGTTAAATGCTACAGGCTAAATTTATCACACCTTCCATCTGCTGATAAGCCTTTCTCTATACTTTTATGTTTGTCTTTTGTCCCCAGAATAATGGTTCAATAGAAGATGTCATATAATGTGATGTATTTGTTTGATTATGGTTTGATTTTCAGTCTAAAGCCAGTTAGGCCCAGAGCAGTCCTACAGGTTCAGGCTGATTCAGGCTCCAGTTTCTCTTATTTCCCTCAGGCTTGAATCTGTGAATAGTCATGTTTCATTTAATTTTTTTCTGTCTTCCCTAAATCAGAGCAAGTGAAATGATGCATTTTCTTCAAACAGGTGTTCCTCTGCCCTCACAGCTCATAACTGACAGGAGCGTAATTTGAGTGTAATGATATTCTTTACTTGATGCTCCTGTAATTAATGAGCACACATGTAGACATTGCTATCAACAGATGGCTGGTACTGCAGGTTATTTTAGAATAATTTTAACAGCTATTCAGGCTTATAAAGAAAATTCATGTTTTAATAGGGCTCATTAAATGCTGCAGTGGTTTGGGTTTGGTAAAACAGAACATTTGTTTGAGCCTGACATTTAAAAATGCACTCAGCGCTCAGAGCCAGCCCTGGTCTCAGACTCGACAGCCTGACCCCAGCCGAGCCCCAGCCGAGCCCCAATCTGTCCAGCCTAGCCTCATCCCACCGCATGTCCTGCCAGGTCCTCCTACATAAAACACAGCTCCTCCGCTTATGTAAATTCCTCACAATTCGTCTGTCAATCATCCAGTCACTCGCTGAGAATTTCTAACCACTGTAGCACCAGGCACCTGACTAAATAAACCGACAGGGTGTCAAGCTGGAGGGGGATCATGTGAGGTGATAAAGGTCGTGTTTCCCCCCCAGTACATTTATTCCAGAGAGGCCCCAGAACAGTAGAGCCTGTGCCTCGGTACACCACCGTGTCATTAATAAGAGACGTCCCTGTAGAGCGTGCATTGATGACACAAGGCTTAATCACAGCCAGGAGGCGAACGAACAAGCCTCAGCAGCCCTTTAATCTCCTCTGTGGTTAGACACATCTGGTCTGAGGAGGCTTTGAACCTTTACATCTGCTAATATCTGATATCTTAAGGCTTTATTGGATTCCATATGTAAATATGATCTGATGAATTGGTTCATAACCACCATTCTCCAAGATTCATTATGTCTCTTTGTTTAGCTGTCATGATGAAGATCTCTTTCTTCATCTTTATATTGGTTCCCCTCACTTGCAATTTTAGTCTTTTTTTTTTAAATTGGTTTATTAGATTCAAATTATAAGCAGCTCCTTCGAGTGTTCTTATCCATTATCATCAGTTTTTTTTTTTTATTAACTGATGTCTGATTATAATGTTTTGACAACCAAACAAGGCGGTCACACTCTTTTTAAATTTCCCTAGGCTGGTGTGTGTCACTGGGCGGTCTGCTCATGACAGAGCAGATATTGTCCAAGTGGATGTGGATCAGAGTGGGATGGGGACGTCAAAGGAGAGCTTCTCATACCTAGTGAGTATTCTCCAGATTTATACCCTCCTGCTGATCTTTGCTTTCTGCTCTGTCCGTCTCTCCCTCCACATTCTTCCTCTTCTACGCTCTCTTGTTCCTTGTTCCCCACTGGGAAAGCCTCCCTATGTGTGTCAGTTGAGTGTTAGCAGATGCGTTTTATGATTCAGAGGAATGCAAGTGTGTGGGAATCTTCAAACATTCATCTGAGCTGCAACTAAGCACCATTGTCATTCTGCTCTCCCTGCCAGCAAAAACAAATATGGCGATTGTTGGAATGTCCCTTTGCTCTGAATTCATCACTGGTCGAGGAGAGCTAG
Organism: Sebastiscus albofasciatus; assembly: GCA_916701655.1. Lineage (NCBI taxonomy): Eukaryota > Metazoa > Chordata > Actinopteri > Perciformes > Sebastidae > Sebastiscus > Sebastiscus albofasciatus. The sequence goes on from CAKAOI010026933.1 coordinate 91,283, forward strand.
CCAGCATTGTGTTAATTGACCTAGACCCACACAGTCTCCCATTGGATTTGGAATATTCAGTCAGTGGAAATACCCATGTAAGCCCTTTGTTTCTTTTTGTTTATAGACAAAGAGTTTTTTATTATTCATTGCTGGAACGCTCTATCATTTCACCGGCTTCTAAGAGCAGCTCTGTGTGTGAGTCATCCCACTGAGAAATTACCCCAATCTTGAAGCCCCTCTTGATACATGAGGATGAAGAAAATCCAGAACAACAAACATTACGCCGTGCTGTTGTGGGAACTCCTCTCGGGTTTCCTTATCCATCTCCGAGATGCTCCGTGCGAGAGGAGAAAGGTTTTTACCGATGGGTGTTGAGGGTAAGATGTGGGAGAAAGGGAAAACAGTTTTGGAGACAGGATATGTGCCTCTACAGCATCTCCTTCCTCGAACCTTTAGAAGGAAACATCTGCCTCCTTACGCCCACTCTGACACACAAACACACAATAGGTCTCCTCCATCCGTGCACACTGAGGAAGTGAATCCTGTCAGTGAGGATAAGAGGTTTCCCTGGAGGCGAGGTTCATGGCGGGGATAGAAAGTTTGGACAGAGCGGGAATGCTGATGCTGGTTGCTGCAGAGCTGGACAGGGATATTCTGCTTTGCCCCAGGAACCTTTTTGTGTGTGTGTGCATGTATATATATGACTGTATGGGCATGCAGTTTCTCCTGTATATGCATGAACATTATTGCCTCTTAGTATAGCTGTCCTGCAAGCTTGAGCCCAAAGGCCTGTTGGCTTCAGCAGCACTTTAACATATTGCAGCGTGGGCTATCTTCACAGTTTTCTTCACTAATGTACTGTTATAGTCAGCAGCTGTCTCAGCCAATCTCTGTGGACACGATATTTGAACCTTGAAGGATGAGAAAAGATTTTATTTAATGTCATGAAAAGCATCATAGAGCACAAAACACAGTTTGAGTAAGCCTGTCTTTTCCAGTGACAGAAGCTGTCAGATGTCTGGTGATAGATTTGATGTGTTGTTTAGTCATGTGTTGTATCTCTCGTCTGTATTAAGGTCCCAAAGCTGCTGTCCATGGAGCCGACGAAGGGCTCTCGTGTTGGAGGAACTAGAGTCATCATCAGGGGGGAACACCTGGACATTGGCTCTCAGGTCAGAGTCAAGGTCAACAACACGCAGGAGTGTACCGTCACAGAGTGAGTACTGCTCGTTTTCAATTGCTTGTAGCCAGAGTCATTTTTAAGTATTTGAGGTAAGTCCAGGTCAAGTCTCATGTCTGTCAGTCACTTAATACTGACCAGGTGCTGTAAAGTGCTATAAATGCATATACCTAATGATCAAATAGTCAAGCTGTGTGGCTATGCGAGGCCTGCATGAAGCTGTCTTCTTTTTTGGTGAGATTTTACCAGGTCAAAACTTGACTTGAAAGATTTTTGCTTTCAAATCTCAGATATTAAAGTCCCACCTCAGTCCTCTTTTTTTTAACGCAAGTCTGACTCAAGTCAAAGTGTCAAGTTTAAAGTCAGCAGCTCTTCTTGTAGCTATAGTAACGTATCATGTATATTTATGAAAATCTGCCAAACAAATAAACACAACTTTGATTCTCAGTAGAAACATTTTTGGTCATAATGTTAACCTCATTTTGTCTTTTAGGAAAACAGATGAAACCATTGAGTGCATCATGCCTCAAGCCTTACAGCCGCACACTGACACAGTGGCAGTGTGTGTGGAGTTTGAAAACCTTCCCTGTCAAAGTGCAGAGCTTAGCACCGCCTACACTTATGAGAAGAACCCCACCATCAGCTTCATCCACCCCAAAAAGAGCTACCTCAGGTAGGTAGATTGCTACACACATCAAAAGTATTAAAACCAAGATGTCTTAAACATCTCAAGCTGGAAGAATCTGTGGTTTCCCTCCCAAAGTCACTGTCATAAGTCATTACTGTAATGTCGCCCTGATGTGCAGCGTTTTCTCCCTATTGTGTTTTAAATAGCACAGCATGTGTGTGAGAGCATAGCGGCATGTCTTTGATGACATGTGTGCGGATTTGCACTGAAGTTGAACTGTTTTGCATTATTATCTGGTCCCGTTTCTCTTTTATTTTGGTGCAGTGTCCCAAAAGTATTTGCATACCAGTAGGAATTTGACAATTTTTTTTGTCATGGCTGAGATGTGACTTTCTGTCTGTGTGTACTTGTCATAGTGGTGGCAGGACCATCACAGTGACAGGCCAGGGTTTTGATCTGGTGCAGACCGTCACCATGGATGTGCTGGAAATTGGAGAAAAAGTGAGTAATCCTTTTTTACTTGATAAAACTATTTCAACCACATAATCAGACTTGTGTCAATTTATAATTAAAGGAACAGTGTGTAACATTTCAAGGGATTTATCAGCAGAAATGGAATATAATATCCATAACTACGTTTTCATTAGTGTATAATCACCTGAAACTAAGAATCGTTGTGTTTTCGTTAGCTTAGAATGAGCCCTTCATATCTACATAGGGAGCGGGTCCTCTTCACGAAGTCCGCCATGTTGCTCCGCCATGTTTTTACAGTAGCCCAGAACAGACATACCAAACACTGGCCACCGTTGAAGGCCACCGTAGTTCTCCGACACGCTTGTGAAACTGCGGTAACGTGAGCCGCAGAGTGCAAAACCGTGGTACCGCTAGCCGCTGTCTGACTTCCGTTGCTCCTAAAGTAGTGTTATTATGGTAAGGATGGCCTCTGAGCGAGGCAAACAGCGTTACCACAGTTTTACAGTCGGTGGATCATGTTAGTCTAGGAAAGGGAGGAGTGAGCGGAGGGGTACTCAGCTGGGTGCAATCTGCAATCACACCACTAGATGCCGCCAAATCCTACACACTAGCTTTTAAGTAGAACAAAATGAAAAACGTTATGTCATGAATTCACCACACCTCTGACAACCTAAAAAACATACAGGACTAGTTTGACATTTTGGGAAATACACTTATTACTGTAGCTTTCTTGCAGAGCATTAGATGAGAAGATCGAAACCTTTTTCCATATCTTTTGTTAAGATATGAAGCTACAGCTGGCAGCGGGTTAACTTAGCTTAGCACAAAGACTGGGACAGAGGGGAAACAGTTAGCCTGGCTCTGTCCAGAGGAAACCAAATCAAATAAAAGTAAACAGAACCAGCCCAAGATACTAACCCCCCCCCATCAAACTACAAATTGTCAAACAAGATATAACATGTCAATGGTAAGCCTAGTTTGTGAGCTTCAGAGGTGCTATTAGACTGATTTTTTTACCTTTCGATCTTCTCGTCTAACTCAGCAAGAAAGTGATTAAACGTATTTCCCAAAAAGCCAAACTATTCCTTTAAGAAAGATACACACATTGACAGTTTAAAGTGAATTATGTAGCAGGTAGATCATCAACCATCTGATAGGTGAATGGAAAAGGCATGAGATGCATTTTAAGCTCCTTTGTCTTCTCAGGTCCTTATGCAGCCCTGCACGGTGGTCTCCCCCTTCACGATCACCTGCCTGTCCCCGGCATCCAGCCAGTCTCAGCAGACCACAGTGCAGTTCTTCTTGAACAAAATCCTCTACACTGGAGACAGCCCCTTCACCTTTGATAGCGAGGCAGAGGAAGAGGACGGGGAGCCACATAAAGGTCACTTCCTGTTGGAGTACATGGAGGACCCTCAGTTCTTCACTGCCAACAAGGAGAAGCTGATTAAACACCACCCGGGAGAGCCACTGACACTCATCATCAACGTGAGTGACACTGCTGAGACAGGAAGTTCAGATTAGTGCTTCACTGTTATATTGGTTTCCTGATAAGTCAAGCGAATGTTCACCTATTAGAAAATGTATGTTTTCAAGTCAATATTGTCCATCTCTAATTGGATGAGATGATTCTTTATTGATTACATATATTATATATTGTATAGTTCAATACAAATGTGCAGCAATAGTTTGCAGTATCGCTAGGGTTGTATCATGAATGAAACAAGAATTTAATCTGCATGTCCTTTTTGAATTACTTAACTATTAAGGTAAACAAACAATTTGAAGAAACAGACATTACAAATAAACTGATATTTAAAGGAGGTAGCAAGTACTTGGTCATAAACCAAAGTATAGGTCAAATACAAATTTTGACCTGGTTGTAGGGCAGCAACTAATGATTATTTTCATTGTTGATTAATCTGTAGATTATTTTCTTGATTAATCGATCGGTTGTTTGGTCTATAAAATGGTGAAAAATGTCGATCAGTGTTTCCCAAAGCCCAAGACGACGTCCTCAAATGTCTTGTTTTGTCCACAACTCAAAGATATTCAGTTTACTGTCATAGAGGAGTAAAGAAACAGGAAAATATTCACATTTAAGAAGCTGCAATCAGATCATTTTGACCCTATTTTTCTTTAAAAATTACTCAAACCAATTATCAAAATAGTTGGCGATTAATGTAGTAGTTGACAACTAATCGATTAATTGTTGCAGCTCTACACGATTGCACTGGATGAAAAATCAATCAACAATCAACAAAGCCTTGAGGGGAACATAAACGTCAGCACCAAGTGTCATGGCAATCCATCCAACAGTTGTTGGGACATTTCACTAAAAACACAAAATGTTGACCTCTTTTAGGCGCTCATTGACAGGTCATGGGATCACCAAAGGAGGATGCATCCTCTGGGGACCATGATCACCTGTACAATGACTGAACAGCTGTGCAGTAGTTGTTGAGATATTTCAGTCTGGATCTAAGAGGTGGACCGCCGGCCATCCCTAAAGCCACGCAGCTAACATGGCTAGTAATCTGACAAAAACACTAACTAGCCTACATTTAATTTTTATTATCTAGTCAAACCTAAAGATACCATCAGCAGAAAACTCTAACTATTGACAATCTTTGCTTTCAAAAACTCATATTCAATTTCTACATAGAACAAGTGATGGTATTCTCTAAAGGTTTCTTGGCTCTAAAAGCATCACTGCTGTAAACTGGCTGCTCCCACTGTGAACAGCAGACAAGGCTGAGCATTTCCTTTATTCATATTCACATAAACCAGAGGCACATAAAGCACATCAAAGGCCCCATCCACCGAGACGTGTTGATTTCAGTTGGGGGTCTGAGGTGGGGGAAGGGCGCGGTGGCAGCTCAGTGGGAGGTCCCATGTTCCCGTGGTCTGGCTGATCTAAGCACCTGTCTGCATGGATTCATCGCCCAAAAGGGCTGCCGGCTGCAACACCGTACGACATTCACATGCTAACAACACAGACGGGGAAGTTTGAACACGATGCAGCTTCCTCTTGATGTATTTGTGAGTGTCAGGATGAGGCCCCTGCAGGAATCGCTGCCTCAGCCTGTCTACATGGGCGACTCGTCTGTTGTTTCCTGTTTTTTGTAGGAAGGTGGATTCCACTTGTGGTGGACCTGAAGGGGGGGGAGAGGCTGGAGAGAGAATGTGTGTGTTTGTTTAATAGGGAGCTTGTTAGTCAGCCAGATCCTATATTAAGGACCTGAGCTGGAATGTGGGTGGATTTTGTTTGCTTTCCTCCTGTTTTGGCCTTTAGAATCCATTGTTTTTGGTCCAATGAGATTAAGTGTGAAAATGCTGTGTTGTAAATATTGTATACAGTATGCTTTCCAATATGCTCAGACATATTTGTATGAGGGTTTGATGCACTTTGTATCTGTGTATTATGAATGTGTATGCATTTTTGCGTTTGTGTGTGTTTGTGTGTGTGTGTGTTTTGTCTATGTAAGGAAGTATTTGTTGACAGAGACCCAGGGGGTGGCATCCTGCAGTAGAGACAGGACAGGACCCTAAGGGTGTAATCAAAGCAAGGAAGCACACTGGGGATAAACACACACACACGCTTCCTCACTTGTCATTCTTATATTAAAGGGAAATTGCAGTTTCGTGATTTTCGTAGTTTTGGTATTACTCCTATATATTAATAATAACACGGTACATACCAAAGTACATACCAAACTGCAGAGTTCTAGGAATGCTGTAACATCCCTAAAAATACGTCTGACAGGGCAAGAAACAAGAGCAGTCAGATTATTATATAGCTTTTAAACAAAAAACAAAGTTATACTAACTTATTTAGAGGAGTGGACGAAGATGAAATGCAAAATTATCCAAATTGTCTGTTTAAAACATCCATCATAGTTTACACATTGACTTCTGGATTCGGTTTTACCTGTCTGATCATCTATCCACTGATGTTTCTTGCCTTTTTGTACTAAGTCACAGCGATGTTGATGATGCGTTCCTTGATCTCAACAATCACAATGATGATCAAACCTCTAAAAATTGCAACTTGAAATTTTCCTTTAAGACCAATATGAGTGTCTCTTACAGTCAACAAACTGTATAATCTTACTGCCTCATGTTCTGTAACTGAAAGTTAAACATGTAGACTTGTTAAGTAGAAATCCATAGAGACTTGATGCAATTGATATTGAAGTGCTATTCCAGTGATTTAGTTTATTGCATTTTCAGAAAGTTTGGGGACTTAAGATCGACAAAAAAGTCAAAATTGAAGCAGCAGCAGCAACAAGCTCCAAAAACACTGGATCCTAAATTTCCCATGATGCAACTTTATGGCATCTTTTTTTAAACCCTCCCTGCCTGGTAAACATCTTTAACTCCATGCCCCACAGGCTTTCTGTTATAAATCAGTAGTCTCTAAACCCAAGGTGAGATTACTCATCATGACTAGTAAACTGAACTTCAAGTGTAAAATCAGTGGAGTGTCCCTTTTAATTAAACCAGAAATAAGCAGTGAATAGTAGGGCTTTGATAGACACAGGACAGGGTTGGATAAAAAAAGGGCCATGCAGCTTCTTCCAACAGGCTCCTGTAAAGGCCCTGAGAATGTTATTTTGGGCAGAGGCAGGGATGACTGTCAGCGGGTTTGTTTGTAGAAACTTCCCTGGCCATGTGAGAGAGAGAGAGGCGGTGGGAATGTTTGCTGCTTTAAGCTGAACTCGAGCCCAAAATGGATGATTTTTCTGCTGGCTTCCACTGTGTGACAGCTGTATGACAGGCCTGCGGCAGCTCGGTTTCTGTGCGTGTGTTCATACGAGAATGCGTATGTGTCTGTGCTTATGTGCGGGTTAAAGCTGCTGCGGTCTTCATGAATGTTATCTGTGCCTGTTCAAACCAGGCCCCTCTGGTCTCTTACCGCTGACCGTCTGACGGCTGTTTTTGTTCGTTTCTGGCGCAGAAAGGGCCGAGCGATCTGGAGCTGGTGCCGGAGGAATACTCGGTGATGATTGGCTCCTATCCCTGTAACATCAGCTTCCACAACGACCAGCTGTTCCACTGCACCATCAACGGACTGCTGGGCTCCAATGAGAGAGAGCTGCCTGTCACTGTAAGTATGCAAACATGTTAAACACCACAATAACCTAAAAATACAGTGGACACCGCTTATAGTGATCACGGTTACAGTGATCAACCATTTATATGGATCAAAAAGCTTGGGCAGAATCATTCCTTTACTAATTTGCTTATGGTAATCAAGTAGTTTGTTTACAGTGTTCATTTTGGGTCTTTTCATACATGACAACATATGGAAAAACATCTTAAAACTATGTTAGACTAACATTAGCTAAATTTTTGTTTTGATTTTTTACTTTACGCCCATGATAATTTGCCACGCGGACCGTCTACTTTCCGGCTGGCTACCTGAGGCTAATGCTGTGTGCACATTAAAATCATGACGGGAAAATGAATTTCTCTGAATAACAAACGAATGCGCACAGGGGAAAGCACCTGTGGTTGAAGCCGCCCTCGTCAAGTGGATTGATATGCATGGTCACGTAATGCCCCCAAAGTGAAACTTTGCCGATCCGGCAGCACATGCAGACCGCCGCCCGTCTCCCTCCATGCCGCTACCGGGTGAGCGAGCGAGGAGCCCCAGCAAAGGGGCGCCGTTCATCTGCATGCACCCTTGCGATGCAGAGTCGTCCAAGGGGAAGGAGAGAAAAGGCAGAAGAATTGGCAGCGAGCCTGTAAATAGCAAAGCTGTCCATTTCATAACTTCATGTAATAAATACACAAATGTCAATTAGATGGTAATCTGCATGAGAAATGATGCGCAACAACAAACATTTGGTTGTAATAATCATCCGCTTATTGTGATCAATTTGACCCGGACAGACGTGATCGCTATAAGCGGTTTCCACTGTACACATACAACCTTGTGTTGAAAATTTTGCTGGATGGACCCTGATAATTCGAAGATATCACCCATCTGTCACACAGTACTCATAAGCCAAACATTTAGTCAGAATCCAGACCATCTGTGATGTTCATTGAAACAGATTTGATCTGCACAGGTCCATGCACTGTAAGTGATATATGTGTGTGTCTCTCTCCAGGCATTATGAGTGGTTTATAGTCTTTGAGCATGCCACCATGAATCAGCAGTTAGTGGGGGTGGTGCGCCACAATGCCACAGTTGAACAGTGAAATGTTTACCACTTCCCCTTTATCTCTTTAATCCCTTATCAGCCCGTCTATCATCGTCGACACAATCACCTATCACACAGACTCTATCTGCTCATAGCGATACCCAAGTCTTCTGACTCAGCGGTGATCTCACTCCTCGCTTGTGTTTTTGTTTAGTCTCCCAATTCCCTCCATCGCAATTAAAGGTCTTAATCAAGACGTGGTCGAGCCATGCGCAGTCGTAATAAAACTAGACACACTCTTTCCCCTACCCACATTTCCCATCTGTTGTTGTCCATTCTGATAGGGCTTTATTAAGGGGGAAAGCATTCATCTATATTTAAATACGAGCCAGACTGTGAGTGGTTTGCTGAAATAGCTCAGAAACATATGTTGTTCTGTCTCTATCTGTCAGTGTTTCCCCACTTTGACACAGAAATAGAAGGAAAGCTCTTTTATTTCGCACCCCCTCCCCTCTCCTCGTGTACCTGTAGCTCGCGCTCTCGTCCCCACCCAACCCCGTCTGCCTCTCAGGACGTCTGCGAATAAACAGGCAATTAGCAAAGACATAAAGGGAGGGCAAGGGTCAAATGAGATGTCATAACACAAACGGGTGGGCTGTCTGCACGTGAGCAGTGAGGATGATTAGTGTGCACATTCGACAGGGGCATAAACAGACATTTTCCTTTGTGTCGACACATTTGAATAAATGCATACACTTTGGGCAGCTGTTGCATAGCTTATGGCCATTTATGTTTCTTCACTTGCTTTCGGTGGCACATCTATTTTTACATGCCCGTATTTTGCTTGGCTCTGAAGTGGAGCTGAGCTGCAGAAGTGGTTGTGGGGAAGCAGTGTTTTTGTACCCGGAGCGAAACAGGAACATGGAACAATGGCATTTTCCCCTCCATTACACCAGGCCTGGCTGTTGCAGTCTCTGGAAGAGGGCCCTCTCTTGCCGGTCTGGGTAAATAAATGCCTAGACCAGAAAGAGAAAGATGGAATGAGAAAAGACGGAGGCAGCCCAGTGAGGCAGTTTCCCCCCCTCAGAGTAAGCGCAGCGTATGAGGGATTTGGTCTGAGGATTGGAGGCTTTTTATCTGAGGCTCTTTTTATGAAGTATGTTCGGATTGGGGAAGGAGAGGCAAGGATGTGAGGAGGGACCACAGAGACCCTGCTGACTAATCAGAAGGCAGAAGTGAAAGTCCTATTCTTGTCACATCTGGGTTGCTCTGAACTGGGTGACTCCTACAGCTCGTTGCAGCGAGAGGCCATTTTTCAAAAACTGCGAGGTGTAATTTATTTCTCTGTCTGCACCTGTGTCCATGAACAAATTGATGTTTGTGCATATGTGCATGTGTGCAGGTACTTGTGCTCCCAATTAAGAACTGCCCATGTTATACTGCGTGCATTTTTATATACTGTATTACAAAGAAAATACTTAATGCTCCTGCTGTGCATTCGCTGCTCATTACTGCTTTATCTGTGTCTGCCTCTGTGTTCGTCTTTCTCTCTTTCTCAAAGTCAAATTTGCTTTATTGGCTGATAACGATAACTGATAATAATGAATTAATGAAATGCCATACTGTAGAAAATGTACAAGGTTTAGAATGGTATAATGCTGAATTTCTTAAAAAAAAATTCAAAGGATTTTATTTGACTGCAAACTTAACTGACAACCAAGTATCCAGGGAGGTATTTAACAGTAGCAGATCTTAAGAAAGAAGTCCATGCCTTTATTTTATCTTTCCTTTTTCCCTGCAAAGCTTTGGAGTAGACTTGTGATGAACAGCAGCTCACTAAAATAGAAAGATTTTATAATTTTATTTTTTCAAGACCAGTCCTAGTGTGCCCTGAATTCATAAAACGCAAATGTTTCGTTATGGAACGATGATCTGTTATTGTATAGTATTAATCTAAATTATTGTCTCATAAAAAACAACTATAGAGTGTTATTTGAAACATAGTCTAACCAAAAGTCAAATAGCTCAGCTTTCAGGCACACTGCTGTTCGCTGTAAGTAGGGTAGGTCTAATGGTTTCTCTGAAGAAGATAGGCTTTGATGTTATTTAGGGGAGTTTTATTGGTCTTTATAAGATGATTTACAATAAGGGCAATATTAAGATGCCCTTCATCTCTTATGACTTCTTCTAGTTGCATAATTATAAAAGACTTGTATTGTGTTTTAGGAAGGGAGCCTTTTGTGGTAGATATAATTGATGGCGCTTACTAGTGATGGACGGGTCAACCCAGAACCTGCGGGTCCCACAGGTTAACCCATTAATCCGGCGGGTTTGGGTAAGCTTACTAGAAAATATTACGGGTTTGGGCAGGCGGTTGACAAATTGACAAAGCAGCGTTCAGAGTAACATATTCATATTTTACAGAAACATTACATGCAGGGTTGGAAATTTACTTTTTTGTCCACCTGCCACTGTGGCTGTTGGATTCCAAAACCTACTCAATAGACTACCATTGTATTTTTGGCTGGTGAGTGAAGCAAATCTAGTAGCCACTTGCATATTATACCAGCATTTGGCTGGTGGCTGGTGCTAATTTCCAAGCTTGATTGCATGCAATAGTCTTCCTCCTCTTCCCATCTCTCTGTCTCTCTCTCTCAAACACACACACACACACACACACACACACACACACACACACGCACACACCGTGAGCCGCGGCACTCAAGTCCACTTGTCTCTGTCCTTGCCTCAGACGTCAGTCCTGACAATTGTGTTACTATAATGCATAAAGTTGGCGGTTTACAGGTCAGGTTCAGGTGGTTTATTAACGTATATTTTTGCGGGTCGAGCTGTGCAGAATGGCTCATTGACCAGCGCATCACTAGTGCTTACTCTAGGAGAAGCAAGTTTTTTGTTTACAACAAAAGTTTTGATGTAAGAACATTGACAAACTGACAAACTTCACCACTGCAGCAGTATATTTGGTGCATATTTGGTCCATATGGGCTGCACACAAATAAACAATTACCACTACAATGATAAAAGAAAAACAAAAAATTGATAATGATTAAATAAAAGAATACATGACATGATGAGATCTACTTTTGCGTGTAAAGGTCATAGTGAGAACCGTAGAAGAAAAGTGATAAAAGAGAAAAGAGTAGCTCACTCCAGTTTCATGTGTTGTTTCTCTTTCTCTTTTTAGGTGCAAGTGGGGAACTTTCGCCACACCATCGCCAAAGTTCAGCTCGGCGGCAGCGAGCTGGCCATCGTGGTATCCATTGTGGTGTGCTGCGTGCTGTTGCTGCTGTGCACTGTGGGTAGGTTGTGTACACACGCTCAACAGCAGATGATGGATGTGTGCCTGCTGTAGCGATGGATGCTCCAGATGTGGAACAGATAAAAGGAATTCAGGGATCATAGTTTCCCGCACTTGCTTCATCCCTCCTCAGTACCCGAAGCACAAAGACCCCACTGTTCCCCTCGCTGTCTGCTCTGTCTGTGTGCTTACGTGTGTCTGTGTGTGCGTGCTGTATTCTTTAGGCTTTGTGTGAGTGTGTGTGTGCAGGGCAGGTGCATGGGTGAAAATTGGTGCTATGGTGGATTTTCACAGTTTCCTGCTTTGAATCAGTTCTCAGATGTTCACAGAATCCATATTTCTTGTTCTTCACTTTGGTGTGTGACCTCATCGTTAAAATGATATGTGCACAAATGTTATTTATACTTTCACAAATATTTTCATTTACATGTTCTCACAGTCAGATACATGCACGCACATTTTTCACAGGCTCACAAAAGATAATATAATACCATTTCTGAACATCAGTACATAAATTCAAAATCATTTAGACACATTTTTGATCCTACAGATTATTTTGTGTTTTACTGGAAGCTGTCAGTGTGTGATTGCAGGCTTTGGGTTGAAATATAATGTATTCAAACTGCATTTTGTCTTTCTCAGCTCTTGTAGTGTACTGCACGAAGAGCCGACGGGCGGAACGCTACTGGCAGAAAACTCTACTCCAAATGGAGGAGATGGAGTCCCAGATCAGAGAGGAGATCCGTAAAGGTGTGTTTGCACAAGAACCCAGACATACACAAACACCCTATGCTGTTGTTCAAGTTTTGCTATCAGAGTTGTTTCAACCTCAAATGATGTTTTGGTCAATTGACATGAAAAAAGAGCTTATGGGAAGATAGAAATATTGACCCCATATATTTGTGTGAGTGCGGCGCACATTCAAAATGTGTGTTTGTTTGTGATTGTTTCTAGTCTGAAGTGGGAGGGAGATACCACAGTTGACAGATTTGTGCCGAGTAAGCGTGACGCATAAAACACAGTGTCTGACAAATGATCAGTCACACACAGACACACAGAGCGGCCACATCGCCTCTGCTGTGTCTACCCTGTAGAAACAAGGCCTGTGTGTGTGTGTGATTGTGTCTCTGTCTGTGCATGTATGTGTGTGTGTTTCTAGGGCATTAGAGTAAAGCCGTGTGAAGGCCACTCCGCGTCTGAGCAACCAGATTTATTGCATAGAGATGGGGGGGACGGATAGAGAAAGAGAAATGGAGGGAGGAAGCGATAGGAGCGGGAGTCAGGGCCGCGAGTCCGAGGAGGAGCAGAAGCGTGGGAGGGAGAGGAGGAGATGAGGGGAGGTTATTTAGTCAGAGGACACAGATAGATTTGTGGCTGAGTTCAGGGTGAGTGTGCAGAAAGCGAGGGATAGTTCTACTGAGATGAAGGATGTGATAAAAGCAGAAGAAGAGGGAGTGAAGGAAGAGGGGAAATTGACATATTCCAGGTTACAGGAATGGGAGAGTTTGGGTATTTGTCTGAAAAGTGAGGAAGGGGGAGGTTTGGTACTCTAATCAGGAGTCGATGGTGTGAACTGACTGGTGGTATAGAGGACGCTTTAGTGAGCAGGAGGATAAATAACCTGGAGCAGTAAATGAAATATGTTTTAAATCCCTCGGGTCCAGTATTCCCCTTCTCTCTGCACAAACACAGTCTGAGGAAACTGGCATTGTAACCCAAATACGTCTCTCATCCTGTGACAGGAAGAGCTTTTCCATAAAGGGATCTCCAGCTTCTCATTAGAGGAGAACATTATCCTCTCTTTGAACATGCCATCCAATAAAGTGGCTACAATATTAGCACGCAGATTCAAGTCAGTGCCTGGACATGCTGATACTGTTTTTTGCAGCATGTAAACTTGCAGCCTGCACACATGTTTTGGATGAGGGACAGGATTTGGCTGCTATGATTGTCGTTTGGTAAATATTTGCCTGCATGCCGTGCTGGACTGGCAAAAAGAGAGAAGGATCAAAGGATCCGTGTTTGGTACATTTAGTATTCAACTAGAACACGACACTAGATTTAGGGACTTAAATGATAAATTTCTGTGTCTCATCTAAAGTCTTTTCCACTAAAATCAGCCACATTCTTACAGATCCCACGACATCCTGTGAGGAGCCAGAAACAGAACTGCGGTTTAAAAACAGTCCCATGATTCGAGCCCTTTCGGGTCTTTGATTTTTTTTTTGTCCTTTCAGGCTTTGCAGAGCTGCAAACGGACATGACAGACCTGACCAAGGAGCTGAATCGCAGCCAGGGCATCCCCTTCTTGGAGTACAAGCAGTTTGTCACACGAACGTTCTTCCCCAAGGTGAGGAAGCCTATTTTCCACCTGCTATCTGATTTCAACTGGCAGACTGACAATACCATTTTTCTCAATGGGGTTTTAATATTTTCTTTTCCCCCTACATGTGCCATATTTCCCGCCGCTTGTAATATGCAGGATGAAAATTCACCTTGAAACTTTTAAACATATAGCAGACGCCTAGTGAAGTGTAGCTCAGTTTGGCACCCTGCTGGAGAGTTAATATGTTCTCTATAGGTAAGCATTTGTCTAAAGTGTGATCCACCCTGAAGGTAGACTGCGGGTCTATTTGTTGGTGGGTATTTTTCCACCGATACAGTTAGACACAACTCAGCGGGCTTTGTCATCCAACCACAGGCATGGACTTTTCAAGGAGACAGAACAATGACGGGCACTGAGACAAGGAAACTTTCCCCCTGATTTCTCAAAAACACACTCCTCACTCAGCTCACACACCCACGACTGTTTTGCAAGTATACAAGCTCTTGCGCAAGGGCAGCAGCGCTGGTTTGTTGCAGTAGACACTGGACACTGTTTTCTGTCGTGAAGGAAGTGAGTGGGGAGAGTGTTGAAAAGCTGCATAGAGGGAAACATAAATTCAAGTGTTGCTGCTTCAGTATCGTCTCTCCATAGTTTTCGCTAAAACAACAAACACTTTACTCACGACCCTTTGTGCTCTTTTTTTTTTCCATTAGAGCTTCTGGTTCTCTTACAAGAGTGTTAGACACAGTTAGAATACAAGCCAAATGTAGCTGTCTTGAAATGACAGACACTTTTGAAAGATTGGCTCTAGGTCAGTTTGTCTTTGAAGCCATTAAGGCTCATGGCGTTTCATGTCACGGTGTTATGTTCCTTTTCACGGTCAATCGGGGGCGTTTTCGGGGCCTCTTCGTGGAATTCTGCCCTTTGGTTCCAGACTACAAATTTGCAAACCAAAGTCTCAAGGCCAGCTCTTTTTTTGTTTTGCATGTCTATCCATGTGTTTATGACTACAGCTGACTTTGTATTACAGTTTTCTGTGAGAGTGTTTATGTGTGTTTCAGATGTGTTCCGATTACGAGAAGAGTCTGGTCCAGCCCGCCTACGAGAATGATGGCCTGGGCCCTCGAGCGCTGCCAGAGACCCACCCGCTGCTGCAGGAGTGGAAGGTGAAGGGTTAAGCCATTAGGGTGCTAGGTTAGGCTTTCTTCTGCCACAGTGCCTTGATTTGGCTCTTTTTTTCAGTCTCTTTCTTCGCAACTGGGTCACACTGAAGCTTATTAACGCTTCACAGTGGACTTGCGGTTGATGAAGAGTAAAGAAAAGCATATTGTGCATTTTTTTTGTGTGTGCTTGATATAATGTGTCTGTGGAGTATGTCAGTATGTGTTTGTGTGAACTCACATGCGACATTGTGTGTGCACACATGCATACTAATGCATGTCATTCAGTGGTTTCTAGTTAGTGAGACACAAAAAAAATGTCAGCTTGTCAAACATATTGCTGCCCAGCAAGTTGATGGCAGGTTGTTGACACACTTCCCACTGGCCGAACCGAACAGTATGCTTTTCATCGAAATCCATCTCTAGTTGTGTGTGTGTCTGTAATGGAGGGGCGGAGTTATAAAGAAAGAGTAGGAGAGGGAGCGTGCACTTTCATAAAACTCAGTGTGAATGGATGCTGAAAGCGAAAGCACGTATATGTGTGTCTGTGCACGTTAAGAAGATAGAAAGTAACGATCGCAGCGCTAGTTTTGGGTCGGCAGCCGGGGGAGGCTGTCTAGCGGTGATGAAGTGCCTTGGATCCACATCGTCTTCCCAGGAAGTGTTTTCCAGGTCACAGCAAATAAATCTCACAGGCGGGCATTTATCTTAATGGACACCCCTGTTCTCCTTCTGTCAGGCTGCAAACCACACCATATGGCTGCAGTCCAGAGGGAAGACTTCATCACACTGCTGCTTAGTCGCACCCATAGATAGGCCATACTCATTAAGTCGACTCGGCACATTTAGAGACAATCACACACAGTCGGGGACCGGAGCGAGAGATACATATACCAGAGAGGGAGGCACCTGAAGAAGCAGAAGGAAGGAGGTGTGATAGAAAGATGATACAGAAGGAAGTATTCACTAGATGGGTCACTCGAGAGGTGGTGAAATAGATTAAGGAGGGCGCAGCAGGTGTGTAATGCAGCTGAGGTGAAATCATGCAGAGAAATAACTGTTTCATCCCTCTTCTGTCCTCAGGCCACCAACACAACAAGGCCTAATGTAGAGGAGGGCATCACACTGTTCTCCACTCTTCTCAATAACAAGCACTTCCTGGTCACGTTTGTCCACGCGTTGGAGCAGCAGAAGGACTTCGCTGTACGAGACAGGTAAATGCATCAACGCATATGTGTTTGGCAGTTAAAAAACATCCATCCAGATTGACTTTAGGCCATTCAATCAGCCGAACTTAAAGATTTATAGTGGTGTAAAAAAAAAGTCATAGTGTAGTATGTCACAAAAAGTCATAGTATTGTATGCTATAAAAATGGAATACGAAATGTCATAGTATAGCAAAGTATTGTACAGCTGAATTGCAATATATTGTATACAGAAGGTGTCTCTATTTTTCCAGTGTTTACCACAAGAGCTTATTTTCTTCTCATGTCTGTAGCTGCTGTATCCAGCACAAAAATAGATTTACTGTTCAGAGAAGTGGTCGCTTCAGCTTTGTAAACACATGGTCATTTATCAGTGTAGTTGTTTTGGTCCTGATGTCTTAAAACTAGCCAGTCATTGTGGAGAATCAGAAAAAAATTCCAGAGGCAAGACCACATCCCTGTCCCAGCTCAGCGTCAGCACTTACTGACTGATTTGGCCCCTTTCCCCTGGATTAAAGGGGCTTTGTTAGGGAAATCCCCCGCACCTCTGGACTTACTCACCCAGACACTCCCTGCATTAGATCAGTCCTTTATTTGGCTCTGCAGTCACAGGTGCTGTGGGGAGGATGAAACCACGTTGTTGTTTCTGTAATGTAGTTATTTTTAAATTTCCACTGACCACACACTCTGACGGGGCATGTTTGCAAGAGCATGTTTTTGCTCATCTGTCTCCCCTGCTAATCTGTTTTCTCACCCACTCAGATGCAGCCTTGCGTCTCTGCTCACCATCGCCCTTCATGGTAAACTCGAGTATTACACCAGTATCATGAAAGATCTGCTGGTGGACCTGATCGATGCTTCGGCTTCCAAGAACCCCAAACTGATGCTGCGTCGCACTGAGTCCGTCGTGGAGAAAATGCTGACCAACTGGATGTCCATCTGCATGTACAGCTACCTCAAGGTGAGCATCAGCAAAACTATGAGGGAGGCTTGATTAAAAAGAATTACCACATCTCTGATTTTTGACTCTCTGCCACGATCTTCAGGAAACAGTGGGTGAGCCTTTCTTCCTGCTGCTGTGTGCAATCAAGCAGCAGATCAACAAGGGCTCCATAGACGCCATCACAGGGAAGGCCCGCTACACCCTCAATGAGGAGTGGCTGCTCCGCGAGAACATCGAGGCCAAGCCACAGGTCTGATACCTCACACGCTCCCAGTTCATTTTTCACACCCTTGGTTTTGCTTTTTTAGAGCTCAGAGGTCATTAAGTTGACCGCCAGAAAGTTTCACTCAGGCTGAAATTCGAAACTTTGCAAAAGTTTGAAATGTATTGCTCTGTTTATTTTCGCAGAACATCAATGTGTCCTTCCAGGGCTGTGGCATGGACTCGCTGTCTGTCAGGGTCATGAATACAGACACAATCTGCCAGGTGAAGGAAAAAATCCTTGAAGCCTTTTATAAAAACCTGCCATTCTCCCAGTGGCCCAGAGCAGAGGATGTCGACCTGGGTAAGAGCACATTTTCTCTGATTATTTTCATCCTCTCCCATGCCCTGCCCTCTGAGATATAGTAATCTCCTTTGCAAAAGGTCAATTCCTCTCATGAAGCTCAACTAACCTGCGGCTGCAATATAATAAATGACAGAATGCATCGAGGAGAGTGTACAGTCATAATCACAAAGAGTTATTGCTTTCAAAAGCTGTGGAGCCTGCAGAGCTGATTTGATTAATGGCGCAAGAATATTTCCACAGGCCGTGACACGGAGAGTTAGAGCACGCCTGCCCTCTGTCTCGCATATTCTTTTCCAAATTTGGGATGAAATTGTCTAATATCATTCTCCTCCCTTCTCCGGCCTCTTTTTCTCTCCAGAGTGGTTTGACTCTGGCAGCAACAGTAAGCTTCTGCAGGACCTGGATAACTCTTCAGTGATGGAAGATGGCAGAAAGAAACTCAACACTGTCTTCCATTACCAGGTGTGTGTGTGCGAGTGTGTATTTGTGTGAGATCACTGTGGTAGGTGTTGTCATGGTGTACCTGTATATCCCTGATATTGTAACAGCAACAGCGGGGGTGTTGAAGGTGAGAACTCCTTGTAAATGGTGTCACTGGCTGTCCATGGATGGGAAGATGCGCTCTGTTTCTATGTGGCTGTACCCAATTAGTTATAGGTGCTTCTGTTTGTGTTCGTCTGCTGTTGTATGATGTTTCTCTTTATGTATAGGTTGTTTACTGTAGCATCGCTGTAGCAGCTGCTGCTTTTATACGGTTATGCAGATTCTGATTTTAGGCATACAGTATACAGTGTAATTATTACAGTAATAACGTAACATTTTACAGTGAAAAACAAGTGTTAATGATTGTAATGTTAAACAACTGTTACTCAATATAAAATCCACTACTTGTTAATTAACAGTAACTATGATAACATACATGATTTATGTGCATTTGAATACCTACCTCCAGACATTTAAAAAAAAAATAGTGTCTAATATGTTTTTTCCTCAAGAAAGATTACCTACTTTGTGAAAAATTCTTAAAATGACATCTACCTCTTTTACCTCATTGAAAAACCCAGAATCTATGAATATACTGATATTGTTCATTTCAAAAGTTTCAAGAGAAAAGGGTGCCCACACACTTAATAGACGCTCCCAAAAAGATGATGTATTAAGTATGATTACAATGATTTTTAGTGGCGTTCTTTAATAATAATAGCTGTCGTTATGAGCCCTCAATAAATTGTATTCGATATTTATGATACTTATTCCTTAATCAATATGTACTGTAATAATTTACTACATATTGCATACTACAATGCAGGAAATTGACCAATCATTATTTACAATTCAATTAAATAAATGTACTTTAACATACATTACTACTACTACTACTAATATTATTACTACTACTACTACTACTACTAGCAGTACTACTGCTACTACTAATAATAATAGTATGTATACACATTCATTATTGCATATGCATTCATTGAAATACATCATCATTTATTTTTAATTACACAACAATGAAGGAAATGTAAGTACTATTATAATATTTGCAATATATACTGTGTTCTGCTATATATATATACATATATATATATATATTTTATATATATATATATTTTTTTTAAAGACATAACGAAGCAACAAGTAAATTGTCATGTCTGGTATCCCATTAAGAATGTCTTTATTTGTATGCGTATTTGTTTATGTCTACGTTCATTTGTGCGTGAGTAAACAGTTGCTCGATGACCCTTGACCTTTGACCCTTACCTGTACTTGTTAAGTGCTCTGTTTAGTTTTTGCTAAGCCATGGGGACAGAGCTGTGAAAGCAGCGAGCTGCAGCATGTACTAACAGTCTGGGTTCACTGGCAAGGCTGTTCAATCCATTTCACTGCGGGTTGACTTTAATGAGCCCAGCCAGGCTCCCGCAGACTTGTCACCACTCTAGATGCACACAAGCCTAACACACACACTCACAAACATGCACACGCACACACATGCACACACACAAACATACATACCCACCTCTCAACACTGCACTCCCCTCGAGGGCATGCTTAATGATGCTGTTCTGGTGCACCCCAGCTCACCCCTGACCCTGTGCCCTCTGTCCTCTCTCGTCTTACTTCCCTCCCTCCCTCCTTCTCCTTCTCTCCCTTTACAGATCCCAGAGGGGGCATCGCTGGCTATGAGCATGAAAGACAAGAGAGATAACACCCTGGGGAGAGGTACGTCACCTTCAAACACACCCACTCCTTGTCGCTTTGTCACACACACTTGGATAAATACACGCACTCACTCCATCACAGGAAACAACGCATGCTTAGTTGGTCACGAGAACACGATACGCTCGTGTAAACATGCATGAAAACCACACATCCTCCCGTCCCCAAAAGACACCGCGGACATCTAAACACACTCACACCTAATAAATCATAACACTCCTGCTTTGCACAGGAGTTATGCTGCCGCTTCATTCAGAGCTCTTTTTATGCGTTATAGATCTATTCCATTAGCAAATGTCAGCTTGTGAGAAAAAAATGCGGGACAAGTGGGCCCATTGTCCAGCCTCAACCTGGAATATAATGACTGCTCTGCCTGTTGACAGATGAGTTTACATACAGCTTTTAATGGGCTTGTCCGTTCGTTCGTCCAGGGTCTACCTTACATAATCAGCACCAGACCAGAGCTCAGTTCTGCTCAGGGTCTGTCCATCAAAGCCTCTCCTCTCATTCATACTGGGCCAAAAATAGGCTTATGTGGACCAAACCTGGCTCCGGCATCAAAGCGTCAAGGGGGTGTTATGAGCCTGTAGTGCTCCCTGGCTAATATAAAACACTGTCCTGCCTGCCTGTGATCAGTGTTGAGGGTCTGGACTGAGGCCCGCTGGGCAGGAGCATCTCTGGCAGAGCCGCCCGTAATGAGAACACACTCACAATGCTGTTGTGTGTGTGTGTGTGTGTGTGTGTGTGTGTGTATCTACACAAATACCTGTCTTTGTTTTCGCTGATGTGTGTGTGCAACAATTTACTGTATTTATTTGTCCGCTTTGTGCTTGTGTTTGGAAATGCGTCTACATGTATTCAGATATTCATATGTGTTCACGCATGCACATGGGTGTGTTTGTGTTTAGATCTATATATAAACCTGCAGGGTTTAATGCTCTTTCTCAGCGCTGTCCGAGCATTACCATCTCATTACACCGGCTCCAGAACCAATCACAGACTCCGTGTGTCTGTCTCCCCTAATCTCTCTCTTTTCTCTCTCCTTTCACTCGTAATCTTTCTCTTTCATTCTCTCAGACAGCTCCCCTCCCCTACCAGCCCACAGTCCACCTTAATCACTTTCTCCTCTCGCATGTACTCTATCTCCCGTGCTCTCCTGTCAATCTCCCTCTCGTGTTTTTTTTTTTCTCTGTCACACTCCCCTGTGCTCCCTCCTCCTGTCTCCTCTCATTCTCTTAGGTCTCCGCCTTGCTGATTGCACATTGTTTCATGCTGTATGTATCTTTTTTTTTGTCTCTTTCTCCCCTAGTTAAAGATCTGGATACGGAGAAGTATGTACACTTGGTGAGTATCTCCACATAGGTAATCAAAATGTTTCTATAATTGCGCTCTGAGTTTATTACCAGAGCTTTTCCTGTGTGTGCCACTGTTAGTCAGCCCAGAGCAGGCATGACGACAGAGAGAAAGGGGGGGTGAATGGAGGTGAAAAGGAAAGCTGCTGAGAGGACATGACAGCACTAATGCCGCTTAAGCTCTTTTATAAACGTCAGCCAAGATATGGGCCCTTTGACTTTAGAATAATGAGTTCCTTGGAACACAATTTGCCGGGTGAATAGTTAGTTTTACAGGACAGTTCTGGGGTCCTTTTTTGACACAAGTAGGTGGAGTTTGACTGCTTCTTTCTTTCCCACTACCCCTATTTAGACCTGTATGAGCAAGTAAGAGACATGATCCTGTACACAGCAACCAGAGAAAAACATGAGAATTCCCCAACTCCCATCACTTCCCCAATACTGTATATGATCTAGCGTTTCAAAATACCCTGATGTGGTTTTTGGATCATGTGTCTAATGCAAGAAACAGAAAATTCCCCTCTGACTGCTGAGGCAGCAGAGACAATAGAGCATTCATTGAGCTTCTTAGGGGTTTATTACTTCAACCTGTGGGCAGTATGTTGACCTTTGGCCTCTGGTTTTCCAGGTCCTACCTCATGATGAGCTAATGGAGAACAAGAGGTCACACAGGACGAGCCACCGCAAGAAAGTCCTGCCTGAAATCTACCTGACACGCCTACTGTCTACCAAGGTGAACACAAGAAACAAGACGCTGTTGGTCAACACTATAAACAGACTTAAGTTACAGCTTGATATCTAAGTCAGCTTTCTATTTCTTGTTTTTATGGCCCACATTAGCCTCTGGAGCCGTCTCAAAATTCCCACATCCCATGAAACCATATCTCTACATATGCTTGAGCCGCCTTTTTTTTTTTCCTCCACAGGGAACTCTTCAGAAGTTCTTGGATGACCTCTTTCAAGCCATCCTCAGCATCCCACCGGAACGCCCCCCTCTGGCCATCAAATACTTCTTTGACTTCCTGGAGGAGCAGGCTGACAAACGGGGCATCACAGACCCAGACACCCTGCACATCTGGAAAACCAACAGGTAGACGTCTAAACTCTGTGATTAAAGTCCCCTTTGGTCACCATGCTGTGCAAGTGCAAGGCTTTAAAAGCTTATCTCTCCTTCTGTGTGCAGTTTACCACTGCGTTTCTGGGTGAACATCCTGAAAAATCCTCAGTTTGTGTTTGACATTGATAAGACGGATCACATGGACGCCTGTCTATCTGTCATCGCCCAGGCCTTCATAGATGCCTGCTCCGTTTCGGACCTGCAGCTAGGAAAGGTGAGTCTGTCTGTCTCTCTGTCTCCATCCGTCCGTCAGTCTGTGGAAAATTAACGGCCTTAAAAGTATGCCGAATTAGCTATTTGCAGTTCCTGTCTGCAATGTACCCTAGATGTACAGAGACCGCTCTCACTTGATCATTTTGGTATGAAAAAAAACTTAAAAAACATAACATGATTATCAGGCAAGTTATGGAGTTACAAGGAGCATCTTTTTTTCTATGATTTCTAAGTGGGTTTATTTGTGATGGACACCGGAGATAATGATATTATTGGAAGTTGTAAGTCACACTGATTCAAAACTGGAATTTTCGCCTCTGCCAACCAGTCAAGTTCACGTTTACATCCTTGTTTGTCGAAAATGTCATCACTTCATCATTTAATACTTTGAGTCATTTGTGTGAAATTGTCATAATTAACATATGAATTCTTGAGTTATGGCCAAAAACGTGTTTTGTGAGACCTTGACCTTTCACCTTTGACCACCAAAATCAAATCAGTTCAAGTCCAAATGGACGTTTGTACCAAATTTGAAGAAATTCACATCAAGTACTCCTGAGATAACGCGTTCACAAGAATGGGACGGACGCAGGAACAGACAACCCAAAAATATGATGCCATAGTATAGTATGTCATAACAAAGTCATCCTATAGTATGTCATGAAAATGTAATAAAAAAGTCAAAGTATGTTGACAGTCATAGTATAGTGTATCGAAAAAAATTCATAGTATAGTATGTCTTAACAGTTATAGTATAGTATTTCAAAAAAAGTAATAAAAAAGTCATCCTATAGTATGTCATAAAAATGTAATAAAGTCTAATAGTATAGTATGACGAAAAAGTCGTAGTATAGTATATCAATAATGTCATGAAAAGTTGTATTATATTTGGTCAAAAAAAAGTCATAGTATAGTATTTTGATAAAGTAAATAAAAGTCATAATATAGTATGTAAAAAAAATAAATTTATAAAAAAGTCCTAGTATGTTGAAATACTTCATAAAAAGCCATAGTATAGTATGTCCAATAAAAGTAATAGTAGTATGTCCAAAAATGTCACATAAAAAGTTATGAAAAAAGTCATAGTATAGTATGTTGAAAAATATTTTTAAAAAAGTCATAGTATAGTATGTCAGAAAAAATTCATATTATGTCATAAAAACGCGTTGCAGTGCGGATCCATAAAAATCAGTTCTGACTCAGAGTACAAGTTTTGACACACCTGTCCCTTTCACCTCACGTAATATCTTTGCCTCAAGTCTCTCCGGGAGTTTGACCACACACACACACACACCTCCCGAGTCCCCCTGTGAACCCTCATCCCTGAGCCTTCAGACTGTCAGCTCCATCTACCTCTCCTCATGTTATTTCAGCCGAGTCGGCTGATCCAAGGTCATGAGCACCAGGGATCTCTTTTTGTGCTGTGTGTGTATGTGTGTGTTCAGGCGTGCATATGTCTCTGTCTGTCTGTCTGTCGGTGTCTGTGTGTGTGTGTGTGCTTGCATGTCAATGTCCTCACTGCTCACAAATCCGTCTCATCCCTCAGACACCGTGACCCTGAGCACGCTCTGCTTCCTGTCTCTCTCTGACTGGCTTCCTCCCTGGAGGGAGCCGAGGACTCATCAAATGATGCTCCTCTTTCACTGAGAAACAGTCTGATTTATATACTTCAGTTCAGTGCCAAAGAGCCAGCGCACTCACGGCAGAACCATTCACATGTACATGCAGGCAGGTACAAAGCTATTAGGGCTGGGACGATACACCCATCTCCTGATTCGATACTATCCCGATACTTGGGTGCCGATTCCATATGTTTTGCGATTCAAGTATCGCGATTCAATATTACGATTTGTTGTTTTTAACACTAAACCATGGGAAAACGTTTAATCATACACTTCTGGGGACTTTTACTTTGGAAAATATCAAAATTAATACAGTAAAAATGTTTGATTTTCAGCATGTATGTAGTCAGAGATGTCCTGAAGTCAAATATATCATTCATTGTCAGGAATTAGTTATTACAATTTACAAAAAATCAAAGAATAAAGACATTTTTCCTCACAGTTTAGTGATATTTTCTTTTAATTTAAGGGGACATGTTATGTTTGAAACTACTGGTGAATAAAATCAAATCAATCTTATTTCCATAATATCTATTTGTTAACACCTTATTTTGAAAACCGAAACTTCGCCAAGTCCATCTCTAGCTCTGCAGTCAGCTCCATTCTCTTTAATCATCCATGGTCAGCTCCATCGGGTTTGTTTGAATGTATTTAACATAAATGTCAGTATATGGGTGGTCTACAGTTGTAGCGTCGGCCGATTTGAGTGTTAGCTTGACCGCACATTACTGCAAGACGATAACGATTCCTGTCCATGACATGAGTTAGCATGCAGTGTTAGCCATGATGTCTAGCTCTGCTTTTACTGGCGATGTGTGAAATCCAAAGTGTTTCCATACTTTACTCTATGTGTAGTGTTTACCACGTTGGATTTAACATGTGAGGGTGCAGGTCGTATCCATGCAGACCCTCCGCTGTTTTCTGCTTTGTCGTTTTGGCTCACTGCGGACGGCTGCGTTTTGTTTTGGTTTACGGAACGGATATGACGTCACATTACTCTGACTACAACAATACAAGCGGTAACTTTCTTCTCCCTCCGCATAGACTCATATTAGGCAAATATATTGATTCTGGCATTAAAAAAATTATTTCAAAATTGCAACAACAAAAAAATCGCGATACATAGGTGAATCAATTTTTTGACATTCATAAAACCTCCAGCAATGGGACATTTCCACACACTCCGCAGCGTCCTCATTAACACGTCTCATCTGGCTGTGCATGTATCGTGGAGTCACCAGGTTCAAGGATATGGCCACGTTCTGTCCTGTAGGTCAAGGAGACTGGCATGACACACCTCTTCATTTCCCTCGAGTGTTTACAGTCGCTTAGTTAGTGTTTGTGTACAAGTGTGTGATTGCCTCAGGACATGGCAATGAAGGGTATGGGATCTGGATTAGCAGGAGCACAGCAAGGTGAGCGCGAGGGGTAGGAAACCAAGCAACGCTTGCTGTTTCCACGGAAACCCTCTTATCTGGCTAGATGCAGACATGGAGGGCCACAGGGTCACAGGGGGGTTACCAGGCAGATGGGCGAGCAGCAGGAAGTGACCTTGTGGACAGGAAGAGAGAGGGTTCCCTATCAGAAGGAGCGACTTCGGCCACAGGCTTTCCACTCCCCCTGCACCTTTTACCGCACACAAACATGCAAACAAACAAACACACACATTAGGTGACACAAATAACTCATGACACATAGAAATATTAAGGTGCGCTGTAAGCACATTCACTGATGCTGAAAGCTGAGGCAGGCCGTCTCTTTTTCTCCCTGTCCTACTTTCTTTTTGTCCCCTTCTCTCTCGCACACAAAGACCTACACACATTCGCTCGCAACAGTAGCCACCACTAAAACCAGAGTATGCCCACAACCTCTTAGCCCCGCTACTTTTCTTCTTGCTTGAATAAACACTAGTGCCTGGAGTGACTGTGGAGAGAGTGGCAGAGGTATGAAGGAGTATTGTTTAGACTGGAATTTTTCCTTCTCTGGCTCTGGGTTTTTGAGTCTCCTGTTGTGCGGAAAGGAAACTGTACCCTCCCTCCATTGTCTCAGTGGTTAAGATCAGGTTATCAACTAATAACATCCAGTCTAACTGAACAGCTCCTTGTTAGGTCAGCACCACATGTACAAAACCTCTTCATTCTACACTGAGGTCCAGTGCTAAATTATTAATTAACCCTCAGAAGAGGGTACATTGCTTTTAGCCGCCTCCTGCTGTAGCATTCAGGTTTTTGAACATTTCTGAACATGTGTTCATGTTCATCAAATGCTGTGTGTCTCAGGCTCTGCCAGAGGGGGTTAGTGAGCTCAAGGACAGTCTGTGTCAAGCTTGCTCAGATTTGTTCCAGAGCATCACATGGGCAGAGCCTCACTGCCAAACTAAAATGCATATTGCTGCAAAAAAACGATTGAATCTGTCCTGACTGAAATGTGTTTTTTTTTTATTTTTATTTTCACAGGACTCACCGACCAACAAGCTGCTGTATGCCAAGGAGATCCCGGAGTATAAGAAGAGAGTGCAGTGCTACTACCAGCAGATACAGGACATGGCACCTCTCAGCGAGCAGGAGATGAATGCTCACCTGGCCGAGGAGTCACGAGTGAGTAAAGTGTTTAGAAAGTCACTGTGTGTGTTAGTGATCTGGCTCCACAAAAGCCTGCAATTAAATACAAGTTTTACTTTTGAATCTAATATAAATCTGTCGTCCATCCTGTAGAAATACAGAAATGACTTCAACACCAACCTGGCCTTGACAGAAATCTACAAATACGCCAAGAGATACAGAAACCAGGTAAGAGAGAAGATTCTTGTGTTACTTCTGTCTTTCTGATCTCAGATTAGATATGTTACTCGTGTTTAAACTGGCCCTTTTTTGTGCAGCCACAACACTTCAGTCGACCCCTTTGGCTGTTTTAAGTTTCACAGATGGGTATCGGAGTGTGACGTATCAGAGTGGATGATCATGTGCATGTTGAGAGATGTAGTCCACTGCCTTACAACCTGTCTCTCAAACGTGTCCAATCCCACCTTCCAGCCCGCATATACCTTTCACTTTAGGCAAACAACGTGCTGTTTACGCTCTCTTTATCCATCACCCCTATCTGCCTAATGACACATTTAAGTGTGTGCTCCATATCTCCTGTTTCTCTTTGATCTAGCCCTCTACAAGCCCCTGCTGTCCTCCCCCATGTTTCGTTAACTGCTGGGACTATTCTCAGGAGAGGCTTAGTCAGTGGTGACTGTGCCTTAATGGAGCACCCTCGTGATAATACCGTTTAGCTGCTTTCCTCTGTCATGCTACTGTATTGACGTGGGCCAGGAGCTTAGACTCTGATTCACAGAGCTCTGTGAATGGCCCCTGATTGCCTATTCTCTCGCCCCGGCTCAGTTCGCTCTGCCTCGTAGCACACTGCCGCTATGAGCCCATAAATCCCACTGACACCGTGACAACTATTGGGCATGAAAAACAGAGCAGATGTGGGTTTTGTAAATATGTGAAGAGCAAAGGCTTTTGTGGTGTGGAGGCATGCGTGAAGGCTGGAGAAGAGACTGAAGCACTTCACTTGTTCCTCTGCTGCTCTCCCTTTTTACTCTTGCTCAACTTTCTATGTCCAAGCAGGTGGCTGATTTTCCTCCCGCTCCTAGACAGATAGATGCATGAATGCTCGACAGCCACTGAAAGTCTATGTTGCGTTTTCTTTTCTATCTCCTTTTGGTCAGGTGGTGAACGCTCTCGAGGCCAACCCCACCGCACGTCGCACTCAGCTGCACCACAAGTTCGAGCAGGTCATTGCCCTTGTGGAGGACAACATCTACGAGTGCTGCAGCGAAGCCTGAACCTGCCAGTGTCTTTCCTACTAGCCATCTCTTTCTCCTGCTGACAAGCTGCCTTTCTCCTACGAACAGAGTTACTTGGGAACGTCGGCCACTACGGAGGTAGCCTTCTTACGTGGCATTATTATTCCCACAGACTATAAGAAGCGTGGTAAGTGGCAAAGGACTTAAACCTGCCTCTCAAGCGTCTTAAATTTGCGAGGTGTTCCTCCTCTGATCTGGGAATGCCAAGCAATTTTCCCAAATCTTTCTCCATGACACGGACAGAATTCCAGTCTGGCTCGGCTATGCTTTAGAGGGAGGTTGTAGGGGGCTTGGAGATGAGGCTTTTTCTGGATGTCTTTACAGTTACTGGGACCGACAGTAAGCCCTGGTGGCGATCTTAACGCACTGAACCCTTTTCTTAAGGGAACGAGCCAATGATGCACTGTATTGTATTATAATGTCCATAGCAATATTTATAGATGTGTTATAATGCTTTCAAGTGGCCTGTCCACCAGGATGAGTAAGAAGGACCGCGATAAACTCCTCCCATCTCCTAAAGCCTGCAATGTTCTCAGGTGCGCTCGGTGAAGATGGGTGACTCGCTCCCATCGGTGCTTTGAAGGTTGATGATGGGTGGCGGAGGAGTGGAGAGAGGAATATAAATGACTGAAATCAGATGTAATGTAGTTCACTGGGAAGAGCTGCATCAGTATAGAAGTGTTGATCAGTGTGCTTGTAAACGAATGAATTTCTTGTTGGATTCTGACCAATTTAAGAGGGAAATTTACATTAATGAGAAAAAAATGTGAGCTCAATATAAGGAGAGACTATTTGTGATGCCAAATGACTTGTCAGAGTTTGTGAAATAAATTACAGTATTTAGGATTTTAATGATGACAATGTGTATTGTACTAAATCTCAAAGTGCTTCATTTCTACATGCATTGCAGGAAAGCAAATTTTAACAACATTTGAAAACCATTAAGATCTGGCCTGCTACCCAAAGTAGCATCTGGAACTTCTCAGAGAGCCTTGTAAAAGTCATGTACACATTTAGCTTTGTTTTTATTGCAGGACACAGAACAACTTCCACAAGATCCTAGCCTTTACATAATGATATCCCCATATCTCTTTGATACACACATTGGCATTCTGAAGTCCAACACACGCATCCACTCTCTTGCAGGAGGCGCCCTCTCTCTGCAGAGGCTTTTTTTCAGGTCCATCTGTTTACACTCATGTCTCCGTCAATGCCAAGAGCAAACTAACAACCCCAGCTTAGTCACCATAGAGACAAGGAGAGAGGCCAGAGGACAGCCCCATCTGATGCTTTAAAAAACGATATCTAAACAAATTCATAACTAATTTCACCTAAGTGGTCATAAAATGAATTGTTCAAAGCACATTTTGAGGATATATAGCTGCAACAATTATTTGAACAAGAGTTGAGGTGGAGGAAATCATGTGGCGTGGTTTGTTTTCACCTATTGTGTGTTTTTGGATAGTGGGGAGCTTGGAATGTGTTCAGTTGGATCATCACATGGACAACACCCCCTTGATGCCGGGTTAAACTCTGTGAAGCCAGCTGAACACTTTCCACGATTAAGTGGATTGAAAATACACATTCTGGCTTTTGAGTCTGTCAGTCCCACCAAAAGTGTAGTTGTGCCAGTTCAGTGAAGACACATGGAGAGGCAAGTCAAGAGGATTGGCCAATAGAACATAGTGCTGCTTGGCAGTGGTGGGTCCCTAGGTGTGCAGGGAAAGATGTGTGGATCCCGGTCAAGCGGGGGCCACCTGGCTGGATGAGACCGACGAAGTCTGAGTTTTGGAGGTGGCAGCGGCGCCCTCATCGTCTCCAAACGGGTTTTTTCCACAGCATACTGTGGTGATCATGCAGTTTCTGAACTGGAGGCAAAAAAGAAGTTCAGAAGATCAGAATCACAGTTACACCTTCACTCAGAGGTGGAAGAAGTATTCAAATCCATTAAAGTAAAACATGTCATAAAGAACTCATACTATAGTCATAAAGTCTTTTTTGATTACTTTTTTGACATACTATACTGTGATTTTTTTTATGATTTCAACATCCTGTACCATGACTTATTTTTTGCTTTTTTAGACACACTATTCTATGACTTTAAAAAACAACATGTAATGTTGACATACATTAATATGACTGTTTTTTACTTTTTCGACATACTATACTAGGATTTGTTTTTTGCTTTTTTCCACATACAATACTGTGACTTTTTTTTACTTTTTTCGACATGCTATACTATGACTTTTTTCGACGTTTTATACTATGACTGTATCACGTTTTTCGACATACTAAACTATGACGTTTTTATCACTTTTTCGACATAATCTACTATGACTTTTTTGGAAATACTATATTGCCTTTTTTTTCGTTTTTTCCACATACTACACTATGACTTTTTCTTTTGCTTTTTTCGTCATACCATATTATGATTTTCTTTTACTTTTTTCGTCATACCATACTATGATTTTCTTTTACTTTTTTCGACATACTATACTATGATTTTTTTTGACGTTTTATACTATGACTATCACTTTTTTCGACGATATACTATGACTTTTTGGAAATACTATATTGCCTTTTTTTTCATCATACTACACTGACTTTCTTTTTTCCACATACCATGACTTTTTTTTTCTTTTTTTGACATACTATACTATGATTTATTTTTTCGACATACTATACGATGACTTTTTTTGCTTTTTTCAACATACTATTATGACTTTTTTTACTTTTTTCGACATACTACTGTGACTTTTTTTTGTTTTCTTCAACATACTATACCATGACTTTTTATCACTTTTTGACATACTATACTATGATTTTTTTTTTTTTGATTTTTTTCGACATTCTATACTATGACTTTTTTCGACATACTAAACTATCACTTTTTTTGACATACTACATTATGATTTTTTTTCAACATACTACACTATGACTTTCTTTCGACATACATAACTATGACTTTTTTTTTTGCTTTTTTCGACACACTAAACTATCACTTTATCACTTTTTTCGACATACTACACTGATTTTTTTTCAACATACTATACTATGACTTTCTTTCGACATGCATTACTATGACTTCTATTTTTGCTTTTTTCGACATACAATACTATAAACTTTTTTTACTTTTTTCAACATACTATACTATGACTTAATAGACATACTATATTATGATTTTTTAATGCTTTTTTTGACATACAATTCTATGAATTTGTTTGGTAATACTATATTTTAAGCTTTTTCCACATACTACACTATGACTTTTGATTTTGATTTTTTTCCACATATTATGCTGTGACTTTTTTTTTGCTTTTTTTGACGTACTATACTATGACTTTTTTTTGACATTCAATTATATGACTTTTTTTTTTTTGCTTTTTTTGACATCTTACTATGACTTTTCGCTTTTTCGACATACTACAAAATGACTTTATATTTTTTCCACATCCTATACTATGATTTTTTTTTTGCTTTTTTCAAAATACTATACCATGACTTTTTTTTTGCCTTTTCCCACATACTATACTATGATTTTCTTTTTTATTGCTTTTTTCGACACACTATACTATGACTTTTTTTGACATACAATACTATGACTTTTTTAAGACATAATATATTCTGACTTTTTTTTTCAACATACTATACTATGACTTTATTTCGACATACAATTATATGACTTTTTTTGCTTTTTTTCTACATATTACTAAGACTTTTTGCTTTTTTCGACATGCTATACTATGACCTTTTTTCAACTTTTTAAATTTTTTTGTCATACAATACTATGACTTTTTTAGGATATAATATACTCTGACTTTTTTTATTTTTTAGACATAATATGACTTTTTTCATCATACAATATATTATGACTTTTTTTTGCCTTTTTCAACATATTACTAAGACTTTTTGCTTTTTTCGACATACTATACTATGACTTTTGTTATTTTTTCCACATAATATACTATGATTTTATTTTTTTCATTTTTCCACATAATATACTATGATTTTATTTTTTAATTTTTTCACATACTATACCATGACTTTTCTTTCTTTTTTCCCACATATACTATGACTTTTTTTTATGTAAAAAAAAGTCATGAAAAAATCATTGTATAAAATGACGAAAACATCATAAAAAAGTCATAATATGGTATGTCGACAATTCATTAAAAAGTCATAGTTTAGTATGTTGAAGAAAGTCATTAAAAAGTCATAGTTTAGTATGTTGAAGAAAATCATTAAAAAGTCATAGTTTAGTATGTCAAAAAAAGGTTAAAAAAATAAAAACTCACTGTAGTATTTCAAAAAAGTCAGTGTAGTGTGTCAAAAAAAGTCATGGTACAGCATGCCGAAATTTTTTTTAAAAAGACATAGTAAATCAAAAAGTCATAAAAAGTCATGGTTTGTCAAAAAATGTCATTAAAAAGTCATATTATAGTATAACGAGAGAAGTGATAGTATACTACATCAAAAAAAGTCAAAGTATAGTATGTCAAGAAAAGTCATGAAAAGGTCATAGTATAGTACATAAAAAAAGTGATACAAAAGTCATATTTTAATATATGGAAGAAATTCATAAAATGGTCACAGTATGTTAAAAAAAAGTGATAGTGTAGTATGTCATAAAAAGTCATATTATAGTATAGTATGTCAAAAAAAGTCACAGTATAGTATGCCAAGAAAAAAATTAAAAAAGACATGGTATAGTTTGTCGAAAACAGTTACAAAAAAGTCGTATGGTTTGTCAAAAAATGTCATTAAAAAGTCATAGTATATCATAACGAGAGAAGTGATAGTACACGACAAAAAGTCAACGTATAGTATGTAAAAAAAATGAAAACAAAATTTGTAGTGTAATGTCGAGTAATATCATAGTATAGTATGTTGAAAAAAGTGATAAAAAGGTCTAGTATGTCTAAAAGGTCACAGTATAGGATGCAGAAAAAAAAGTCATAAAACAGCCATAGTATAATATGGCAAAAAAAATAATAATAATAATAAATAAATAAAGTACCAGTACATAATATAGTACGTCAAAAAGTCATAAAAGTATGCTGAAAAGAAAAGAAAAAGTCATAGTATAGTGTATCGAAATAAGTCATAGAATAGTATGTCAAAAAAAGTTATGAAAAAAAAGTCACAGTATAGTATGTAGAAAAAAAGTCACAAAAGTCATAGTATAGTTTGGCAAAAAAAGTTTTTAAAAAAGTCGTAGTATAGTATGTCAAAAAAAGTCAAAAAGACATAGTATAGTAAATAGAAAAAAAGTCAGGTATAGTATGTCGAAAAAAGTACAAAAGTCATTAAAATATGCTGAAAAATAATTCATAAATTTATGAAGAAAAAAGTCATAACATAGGACGTCAACAAAAGTCATAATATGTCAAGAAAAGTATAAAGAAAAAAGTCAAAGTATAGTGTATCGAAATAAGTCATAGAATAGTATGTCAACAAAAAGTTTTTTAAAAACTCATAGTGTAGTATGTCAAAAAAAGTCAGAGTATAGTATGTCGAAAAATGTTACGAAAAAGTCATATGGTTTGTCAAAAATGTCATTAAAAAGTCATAGTATAGTATAACGAAAGAAGTGATAGTGTACTACATCAAAAAAAGTCAAAGTATAGTATGTCAAAAAAAGTCAAAGTATAGTATGTCAAAAAAAGTCAAAGTCAAAGTGATAAAAAAGTCAAATATATTATGCCATGAAAATGTCAAAAAGTCATAGTATAGTACATCAAAATATATAACGTAGCCACAGTTTGGTATAGTAAAAAGTCATTAGAAAGGTCCATCCATGCATTTACTTCCGCTTATCTGTGGCCGGGTTGCGAGGGCAGAAGGCTTAGCAGGGTATTCCAAACGTCCCTCTCCCTAGCAAGGTTTTCAAGCTCCTCCTGGGGACCTCGAAGCGTTCCCATGCTGGACGAGATATACAGTATAATCTCTCCACAGTGTTCTGGGTCTACCCAGGGGCCTCTTACCAGTTGGACATGCTCATAAAACCTTTAAAGTAAGATGTACAGGAGGCATCCTGATCAGATACCTAAACCTCCTCAGGATCTGAGGCATCCCTCTGGATGTCTGAACTCCCTCGCTTGGGCCAGTGAATCACTCCTAACCTGGAGGGCGCAATCCACCGTTTTTTCCGACAGAGAACCATGGCTTCAAATTTGAAGGTTCCCACTCTCGTCCTGATCGCTTCACACTCGGCTGCAAATCGCCCCAGTGCGTGCTTAAGGTTACAGTCTGATGGAGCAAAAAGAATCACATCATCTGCAAAGAGTAGACACGCAATTCTAAGGTCGCCTATCCGGACACTCTCCTCCCCGGCTGCACCTTGAGATCCTGACCATGAAAATCACTATCAGGATCGGTGACAAAGAACAACGCTGGTGGAGGGCAACATCCACTGAAAACATGTTTAACCTTGTGCAAAGCCTTTTCCAAGTCCATAAAACACATGTAGACAGGATGGGCAAACTCCCATGACCCCTCCAACAGCACCACGAGGGTAAAGAGCTGGTCCACAATCAGTCTGAGCCTCCTTTCCAGCACCCGAGAATAAACTTTCCCGGGGAGGCTGAGCAGTGTGATACCCCGATAATTGGAGCACACCCTCTGGTCCCCATTTTTAAAAACTGGGAACCACCACCCAGGTCTACCATTCCACGGGCACTGTCC
Organism: Sebastiscus albofasciatus; assembly: GCA_916701655.1. NCBI lineage: Eukaryota > Metazoa > Chordata > Actinopteri > Perciformes > Sebastidae > Sebastiscus > Sebastiscus albofasciatus. Next base: position 126,284 of record CAKAOI010026933.1, read on the forward strand.
CCGACCTCCAAGCGACACTGAAGAGGCGTGTCAGCCAAGACAGCCCAACAATGTCCAGAGCCTTCAGCATCTCAGGGCGAATCTCATCCACCCCTGGTGCCTTGCCACTGAGGAGCTTTTTGACTACCTCAGCGACCTCTGCCAAGGATATGGATAAGTCTTCCTCCGAGTCTTCAAACTCTGCCTCATCCACGGGGATGTGTTGGCTGGGTTCAGGAGTTCCTTAAAGTGCTCTCTCCACCGCTTGATAATATTGCCAGTCCAAGTCTGCAGTTCTCCTCCCCTGTTGAACAAAGCCTGAGCCAAGCTCTGCTTCACTTTCGGTTTGTCAGAACATCCTTGAGGCCAACCGAAAATCCTTCTCCATGGTCTCCCTGAACTCCTCACACATCCGGGTTTTTGCTTGACGACCGCCACAGCTGCAGCCCTTCTGGCCAACCGGTACCTATCTACTGTTTCTGGAGACCCCGGGGCCAACCCAACCTCTGCTCCCTTCTTCACCCGAGTGAAGACATACAGCCGCAGATCTGATGATACGACCAAAAAGTCGATCATCGAACTTTGGCCAAGGGTGTTCTGGTACCAAGTACTCTTATGAACTGCCCTATGCTCAAACATGATGGTTATTATGGCCAATACATGACTAGCACAGATGTCTAACAAAACACCATTCGGGTTCAGATCAGGTGGCCGTTCCTCCCTATCACCCCCCCTCCAGGTTTCTCCATAGTCATTGATGTGAGTGCTGAAGTCCCCCAGCAGAACTACAGAGTCCCCAGTCGGCGCCCTTTCCAGGACGCCACCTAGAGACTCCAAGAAGCCCGGGTACTCCAAGGTGCTGTTTGGTCAGAGACTTCCTCCCAGCGACTCGCAGTTGCATAGAGGCGACCCTCTCATTGTCCAGGGAGAACTCAAACACAGCGGCGCTCACCAGGGGGCTTGTGAGTATCCCCACACCTGCCCGGCCTCTCACCCTGGGCAACTCTAGAAAAGGCGAGAGTCCAGCTGCTCTCCAGGAGTTTGGTTCCAGAACCAGAACTACGCGTGGAGTTAAGCCCAACTATATCTAGTTGATATCGCTACACCTCCTGCACCAGCTCCAGTTCCTTCTCTGCCAGAGAGGTGACGTTCCACATTCCTAGAGCCAGTCTGCGATGCCGGAGATCAGCACGACTAGGTGCCCATTTTTGCCTGCCACCAGGCTCACAAGTCATAGTATGTCACAAATCCAAAAAGTCAAAAAAAAAATCATCATATAGTATGTCATAAAATTATCAAAAAAGTCATAGTATAATATAAAAATGTCAGAAAAGTCATAGTATAATATAAAAATGTCAGAAAAGTCATAGTATAAAAAACAAAACAGAACCAGCCCTTTCTTCCACAAAACATACTACATAGACAACATATTTGCTCCACATACCTGTCTGTTTAGCAGAATGTAGATGACTGGGTTGTACAGAGCAGCACTCTTGGCGAAGAAGGCCGGAGCAGTCATGAACACTGGTCCGAACTCGGTTCCTTGATTGGCAAAGATGTACCAAGCCACAGTAGCATAGGGCACCCAGCACACCAGGTAGGAGATCACCATGACGATAACCATACGTGTCACCTCTTTCTCCGCTCTCTGGGTGGTTTCAGACTCCTGCTGCAGGGCCGCAGCCTGAGAACAGACAGATGCAGGTTAATAACTTATTGAAAGACTGATCCAAATGTAAACAAAAGGGCAAGCCAATCACCAACATTGAAACACGCAGGATTAGACCACCAAACTAACTTTTAATCAATGGAATAACACTAGAAAACAATTAAATCTACAGTAAGTTAGTCATGTTTTCTCATGCTGTTGAAGGTTTGTTTACATCGGTAAAGGTTTCAAACATAGCAGTAAGTTTTCATTATTAAGTCTCCAATTATATATGCAAATATGAATACAGTATGTGGTATTTATGTGTCAAATTGCAGATTGAGCCTTTAAGAATAGAAAGGCTGGTGTTTTATCAGTTTTGAACCTGCAATAACAGATTTTTTGGGCCACTTGCGGGCAGCAGAAACAAGTTACGAACACAACATTGACATCACTTTTTAAACTGTTATCGCAAGGCAAACTTGTTAGCAAACAGTTGCTGAACTACACATCCAGCAGTTAAAAAGCAACATTATCATTCATTTAGAGTAGTGTTTCTGGCCACCTGGTGAATGCAAGACCAATATTCACTCTCTGTTAGATCTGTTTTTGGTCTTCACCAGCCCCTGTTTGTGGCTCTCATGTGTTAGCATGCATTCGGGTCACAGAAGTAACCGTTACCTCTATATGCTAATACACAAGAGCCACAAACTTCAGCTAGGTCTCCACCAACTCCTGAGGGAGATATCTGGCTCTTTAGCTGCTAAATGCTCCACTGTGTTCCCTAGCTAGTTGCATGAATTGAAACTTGCTATAGACATCTGTAAAGCCGAGGGGAGCTACAGATTCAGGTGATAATTCTCTGTAGGTTCATCACTACGAACGGCCCCTTTGACATCGTTTACACATTGTTGTTTATTTTTTAGTATGAAAATTTAAATTATAGCCACTTTAATGAAACAAGTCTGCATTATTTTTTTATCCATCCATCTTCAACCGCTTATCCGAGGTCGGGTCGCGGCATTATTTTTTTATTTTTATTAATATTATTACCATTATTATTCATGACTGCTAATACATTATCAATGTTGCTATACTATTATTAATGAGGGTATCAGGACTACACTGTGAGCAGGCTGCCCTTCAGCTGGAGGACCCAGGTATAAGCTGCCATGTTGGCAATGATCTGCCCTCCTGAAGTGTCCTTGAGCCACTAAATCCCTCACATCTCCAGAGACTCCGCTCTGTGATGCTGCTAACCTCCCTGTGGAGGGGAGAAAGGTAAAAAAAAATAATTTATCTTCAAGGATAAACAAGGTATCACATCCTTATTAATATTTTGTCTGGCAATGTTGTTCTTACCGCTCGCACAGTGCAGAGTAGGCGACTGTAGCAGAAGAAAATGATGAAGAGGGGGATACAGAAGTGGAGGACAAACATATAGATGACGAATGAGGTGTTGTTGATCTCAGGCTTGGGGGTGTAGTAGTCAATCCCACAGGAACACTGCATTCCCTCTGGGATGTACCTGCATCCACACACATAATAATAATCCAAGAATTTCCATCAACACTATCACACTTAGTATTTGATACTAGATATGTGTCTTTGAGTAAGTGTGCTGCAAGTAAACAAAGGTAATCTCTGATGTGCTTTAGTGTGCAAATGATAAGTACAATATTTGTATGGTTTTAAAGCCTGGCAAGCACAGTCTAGACACTGAAACATACAGTACCGCGACCATCCGAACAGAGGGGGAGCAGCACAAGTCATGGCCATGATCCATGTGAATGCCAGCCCAGCAATGGCATGTTTCTCCCCGAAGCGGAAGTTGGTCATTGGCTTACAGACCACAATGTAGCGTTCAATAGCCAAAACCACCAGAGACCAGAGAGCAATCTCCCCTGACACAAAGCAGGTGTAAATTTAAATACAGAACACAGTTACTTGATATTCCACTTATACTGTACAGACACAGTATTTA